>CAUYPK010039599.1:0-20734 GCA_963574355.1 Loris lydekkerianus | reverse complement strand
AAGGTGATGTTTGCTTCGTAGAATGTGTTGGGTAATATTCCTTCTTTTTCTATATTTTGGAAGAGATTTAGTAGTATAGGTACTAGTTCTTCTTTAAAGGTTTGGTAGAATTCTGACGTGAAGCCATCTGGTCCTGGGCTTTTATTTTTAGGGAGATTTTGTATAGTTGATACTATTTCAGAACTTGATATAGGCCTGTTTAACATTTCCACTTCATTCTGGCTAAGTCTTGGTAGGTGGCGTGCTTCCAGGTATTGGTCGATTTCTTTCAGATTTTCAAATTTGTGAGAGTAAAGTTTCTTGTGGTATTTGTTAAGGATTTTTTGAATTTCTGAGGGGTCTGTTGTTATTTCATCATTACCATTTAAGATTGATGAAATTAGATATTTTACTCTTTTTTTCCTGGTTAGGTTGGCCAAAGGTTTATCTATTTTATTGATCTTATCAAAGAACCAGCTTTTGGATTTATTGATCTGTTGTATAGTTCTTTTGTTTTCAATTTCATTTAATTCTGCTCTGATTTTGGTTATTTCTTTTCTTCTGCTGGGTTTGGGGTTGAAGTGTTCTTCTTTCTCCAGTTGCTTGAGTCTTAATCCTTTTTAAGTGAACAGTTTGGTGGTATTAAATACATTCGTGATGCTGTGCAACCACTGCCACCATCCAGTCCCAGTAACACGAAAACTGTATACAGTACCCATTAAACAATGGTGACTACTCTAATACTTCATGTAAGTGAAATCACATAGTATTGTCTTTTATTTCACTTAGCATAAGTGAAAATTCATCCATGCTGCAGCTATATGTCAGAAGTTCCTGCCTTTTTAAGGCTGAGCAATATTCTCATTTCATTTAACTATTCAACCATACTTGGTAAGCTATTGTGACAGTGATGTATGAATGTGGGTGTAGTGTACAACAATCTCTTTAAGACCCTGTTTTCAATTCTTTTGGGTATATACTTAGACATGGAATTACTGTTATATGGCAATTCTATTTTTAATTTTTTTAATAAACATCAAAGTAGCATTTTTTTACAGTTTTTCTTAATTTCTATTATTTATTTATTTCATTTATTTTATTTTATTTATTTATTTTTTTTTTTTGCAGTTTTTGGCCGGGGCTGGGTTTGAACCCGCCACCTCTGGCATATGGGGCTAGCGCTCTACTCCTTTGAGCCATAGGTGCCACCCCTATTTTTAATTTTTTGGGGAACCACCATAACATTGTCCAGAGCAGCCATGCCATTTTACATTTCCCATTCAACAGAGCAGAATTCCAATTTCTCTACACTCTCACCGACACTTTGTTTCTTTTTGATAGTTACTGTTCTAATGGATGTGAAGTGTTATGTTATTGTAGTTTTGATTTATGTTTCCCTAATGATTAGTGATGTTGAACAACTTTTTGTGTGTTTGTTGGCCATTTGTATGTACATTTTTATTTTTATTTTTATTTTTTGCAGTTTTTGGCTGGGGCTGGGTTTGAACCTGCCACCTCTGGCATATGGAGCTGGCACCATGCTCCTTTGAGCCGCAAATACTGCCCACCATTTGTCTATCTTTAGAGAAATGTCTATTCAAATCTTTTGTCCAGTTTTTAATCAGGCTGTTGTTGACTTTTAGGAGTTCTCTCTATATTCTAGATGTCTATCTCAAATATATGATTTTATGATTTGCAAATGTTTTATCCCATTAAGTGGGTTGACTTTTTACACCATTAAATTTTTTTGTTTGTTTGTTTTGTTTTGTTTTGTTTTGTTTTGAGAGACAGGGTCACTCAGGCTGCAGTACAGTGGTGCCATCATAGCTCACTGCAGCTTTGAACTCCTGGGCACAAGTCCTCCTGCCTCAGCCTACCATGTAGCTGGGACTCCAGATGGGTACTATGGTGCTAAGTTAATTTTTAGAGACTTGCTGTGTTGCCCAGGCTGGTCTCAAACTCCCGGCCTCAAGCATTCCTCCCACTTCAGCTTCTCAAAATCCTGGGATTATAGGCACAAGTCTCTATGTCCAGCCTGATTTAGTCTTTTGTTATACAAAACTTTTGTGAAATCTAATTTGTCTATTTTTTATTTTGCTTTCTGTGCCTTTGATGTCATATCCAAGAAAGCGCTGCCAAATCTAATGTTGTAAAGATGTGCTCTGTGTTTTCTTCTAAAAGTTATATAGTTTAGCTCTTACATTTAGATCTTTGGCCCATTTCGAATAATTTTTGTATAAGGTGTTAGGTAGAGTCCAACTTCATTCTTTTTCATGTGGACGTCCTGTCTTCCCAACATCATTTGTTGAAAAGGCTGTCCTTTCACCGTTGAATGGCCATACCACCCTTGCCAAAAGTTATCTGACTGTATATGGGAGAGTTTATTTATGGGCTCTCTATTCTAGTCCATTAGTCTACATGCTGGTCTTTACTCCTTATTCTATGTTGTTTTGATTACTGAAGTAAGTTTGAAATTGAGAAGTGTGAGTCCTCCAGCTTTGTTCTTTTCTTTCTTTTTTTTTTTTTTTTTTTTTTGAGACAGAATCTCACTACGTCACCCTGGGTAGAGTGCCAGGGCATCACAGCTCACAGCAAACTCAAACTCTTGGGCTTAAGCGAGTCTCTTGCCTCAGCCTCCCAAGTAGCTGGGACTACAGGCGCCCACCACAACACCCAGCTATTTTTTGGTTGCAGTTGTCATGGTTGTTTGGCAGGACCAGGCTGGATTCTAACCCACCAGCTCCAGTGTATGTGGCTGGTGCCCTAGCTGTTAAGCTGCAGGCTTGAGACTTGTTCTTTTTAAAGATTATTGTAGATATTTGGGGGTCCCCTGAGATTTGGTATGAATTTTAGCAAGAGTTTTTCTATTTCTACAAAAAAATACCCAAAACATTGCTTTTGAAGTACTTTTACATACGCTACCTCCAACATCCTTGAGATTATCTCCACATCTTATAGATGAGGAAAGCTACTTCTACAGAAATGACTAAGGTCACATATTAGAATCAGTAACAGTAAATCAGTAAAAGCAGACTCAATGTCATTGCCCTGGGCCCACACAGGCTCTGGATGAATTATTGTTCTTGAAAAGATTGTTCATAGCACTTTTATAAACTTGAGTGTCTGTTCTACTGGGGAGAATTTTTCAAATAAACATATTCACAAACTCCTGCTCCAAAGCATTTGAGGAAGTAGGGGCTACCTTGTTTCTAAGTCCTCATTTGATTTTATCACCCAGTTTCATTTGTAATTACTGAGTGGAAACATATGGCTGCCAGGAATGGAGTGGGTGATGCTGGAGATGGCACCTCTGGCTATCTGCCCTTCCCCTGACCCCAGGAGCTGTGGACAGAGGAAGTGGTCAGAGAACTCCCCAGCATCGCCAGCCGTAAGAGAGCAAATAGGTGCCTTGGATCGGTAGGTAGGTAGGTCAGAGCTGGGGAAATGGGATCGTTAAATCGCCTTGTTTATCTCTGAGGCACGCCGTGTTTGTGACCACTCCTGAAAGAGATCTGAGACCCAAGACTCGTCCAGGGATTGTGACTCAGAGGGAGGTTCTGATGGGCCCCCTTTTCTCCTTCCTACTTTCAAGCTCAAGATAAAAAGTGTCCCCTCTTGTAGATCGACTGCCCTGATGTGGAATGCATTTTTCCCCTCAACCTCAAATTTGTATGTTGGATTGCTAACTCCTAACATGACTGTATTTGGAGATAGGATTTTTAGGAGGTAATTAAGGAGCCATGACAGTGGGGTCATAATCCAGAAGGATTGGTGATCTTAGAAGAGGAAGAAAGGCCATTTGAGGACACAGCAAAAAAGTGGCTGCATACAAGCCAGGAATTGGGCCTACCAGAAACTGAATGTTGATTCAGTGCTGGTTGCAGCACCTTAATCTTTTTTTTTATTTTATAGAGACAGAGTCTCACTTTATGGCCCTTTGGTAGAGTGCTGTGACATCATACAGCTCACAGCAACCTCCAGCTCCTGGGCTTAAGCGATTCTCTTGCCTCAGCCTCCGAGTAGCTGGGACTACAGGCGCCCGCCACACGCCTGGCTATTTTTTTGTTGCAGTTTGGCCGGGGTTGGGTTTGAACCCGCCACCCTCGGCATATGGGGCCAGCGCCTTACTCACTGAGCCACAGGTACCGCCCTGTGGTTGAACTTGCAACCTCCAGAGCTCTGAGATATGAATTCTGTTGTCTAAGCCCTCTAGTCTGTTGTACTTCATCATGGCAGCCTGAGTGTCTGTGCATCTTTCCTTCCTCCACTTCCCACCCAGTCTGCCCTGCTACCCGTCTCTGATCTCAAGCCTGAGGGCCTGAGACCCTGGGGCTTTAACAGGGTCCTTGTTCCTTGAGCAGTTCCTTGCCCTTTTGATTCCGTGGCCTGTCTGCCCAACGCCTTTGAGGGAGCAGGTGGGAGTGAGCGGGGGTGCAGCTGCCAGGTGAGGCTCCTGGCTGGGCTCTGCTCTCATTGCTCAGCAAAGGTGCACTGACAGGAGCGTCCTGGAGATGCAGGGAAGGACGCCGGACTCTGAGTCAGACAAGCCTGGTCTCCCAGCTCTCCTAAGAAGCAGACAACTTGACCCACCTCATAGGGTAGTTAAGAGGCTTAAATTAGTAAAAAACATAGCTCCCTCCCTCCTTCACTTCTCACTTTAGCAAACTTAAAACATTCTCTATAGCAGCCTTGATTGGGCCCCAATCCAGGGTTCCAATTTTCTAATTTATAAAATCTGGATATTAATGTCTCCCTTGCAAAGGGCCTAGAGCAAGGTAGTTAGTAGGTACTCAATAATGATAGGTTTACGTGTATCCTTTCATCACATTGTCATCGTCATCAGAAGTTGATTGACCACTGAGCATATGTGTATAAAGATGGCCATCCAGAAAAGAAATAAAAATAAAAATAAAAGATGGCCACTCCAGAAGCTCATAGTCAGGAGACACGGGGGTCGGTCCCAGTCCCAGCATGTTCTAGCTACATCACCCAAACAAGACACCTGCCCTCTCTGAGCACATCTCCTCATGTGTGCTCTGCCCTCAGATGGCCCAAGGGAGATTAGACACACTAAAGAATGGGATATAGCTTTGTAAACTGTGACGTACACTGCAGGGACTATGAATGTTGACCTTGAAGCAGTCACTCCACAGAGTTGCCCAGTTGGATTGAACTTCTGTGCTCATTCTGGTTTACACAGTGGGGGGAGGAAGCCCCAGGCCAGGACTCCTGGTTGCCCAGGAGGGGCCCACATCCCAGCAGCCCACCACACACACACACACACACACACACACACACACACACACACACACACAACATGTCCAGCATCTTTTCCATGTCAGTGGAAAAGGAGGGGAGCAGCCCAGAGTCTATTTGGCTACAGAGCGCTTATGCTAACAGCAGGAAACCCAAAGCCAAACACTAAAAGTAGTTTTGACCACTGCTTAAAACAAGTTTAAACCAGACAAGGTTGCTTGCCTTTCCAGCCCTGCTCCCAAAGGCTTCCCTGCTGGGAGGTAGAACTTCAGGTACACGTGCCAGGCACGGGGCAGCAGGTGTGTTTCTCCCTGAACACAGACCTGCGGCTCCTGTGGGGTGGACCTGATGACCCTGCAGGCCTGTTCACCCCTCTTTTAGTCTCCTCGTCCAATGCTGTCCAGGTTCCTACATGCAGAAAATGCAATCTATTTTCTTTTAAATTTTCTAGTAAGTACATTTATTTTTTTTTTTTTAGTAAGTACATTTTTTTTAATGTATCTTTTTTTCAATTTTTTTTTTTTTTTACATTTTATTATTATTTTTTTCTTTGCAGTTTTGGCTGGGGCTGGGTTTGAACCCACCACCTCAGGCATATGGGGCTGGTGCCCTACCCCTTTGAGCCACAGGCACTGCCCCAGTAAGTACATTTTTAAAGATAAAAAGACACAGGTAAATTTAATTTTAATGATACATTGTATTCAATTATAGATACTACATATGTATATATAAATACAACATGTAATCAATCTAAAAATCAGGAATGAGATATTTTGTATTCCTTTTTTAATACTAAGTTTTTGAAATTCAGCCTGTGTTCTATACTTACCGCACATCTCAATTTGGACTAGCTGCAATCCAAGTGCTCATCACATGAGGCTGGTGGTTATCACATTGGACAGTTTTCAGATGGAGACCAATGGTTCCCATTCTGTACATCAGAATGCCCTGAAGGGTTTGCTAAAACATTCATTTCTAGGCCTCATCCTAGAGTTGCTGATTCAGTAAGTCTAAAAACATGTTTGAGAATTTACATTTCTGACAAGTTCCCAGATAACACTGTGCTACTAGCCCAGGGACCACACTGAAAACCACCTGCCTGGATGGTCCCCTGAGGTAAGCAAGAGATACGTGTTCTGGTTACATCTGGGGAAACTATCCTTTCTACAAAGCTAGTAATCAAGACAGCGCAATGCTGGCATAAGACGCGTAAGATGAATGGGATAGAATTAAAAATCCAGAAATAAGCCCTGACATTTATTGTCAAGTGACTTTAGCCAAGGGAGCCAAGACAATTCAGTGGGAAAAAGAACATTCTACTCAATAAATGGTACTGGGAGAAGTGGGTGGCCAAATATCAAAGAATGAACTTGGCCCCTATGTCACACTGTATACAAAAATCCACTCAAAAATCCATCGGAGACATAAATGTAAGAGCTAAAGTTATAAAACTCTTAGAAGAAAACATAAGTGCAAATCTTCCTGACCTTGTATTGGACAAAGATTTCTTAGATGTAACACCAAAACGACAAGCAACCCCCAAAAAGTCTGATAAGTTTATCAAAAGAGAAAACTTTTATGCTTTAAGAAAGTGAAAATAGTCCACAGAATGGGAGAAAATATTTATAAATCATATATATGATAAGGAACTCACATCTAGAATATATATAGAACTCTTACAACTCAACAGTATAATGTCAAATAACTCAATCTTTAAAATAAGAAAGGATTTGAGTAGACAATTCTCTAAGGAAGATGGCAAATGGCCAATACGTACACGAAAAGAAGTTCGACATCCTTAGTCACCACGGAAATGTAGATCAGAACTGAATTTACCTCCTCACACTCACTGGGACAGCTAGAATCTAAACGGTGGAGTAGAACGAGGATGTGGAGACACTGGAGCCCACAGGCATTGCTGGGGGAAAAGCAAAATGGTGTATTGGTGTGGAAAACAGCTTGACAGTTCTTCAAAAAGTTAGACATAGAAGTTACCATGTAACCCAGCCATTCCACTCCTAGTTATATACCCAAGACATTTGAAAATATGTTTACACCAAAACTTATGCAAGAATGCTGATAGCAGCACTACTTATAATATCTACAAGGTAGAAACAGCCCCAAAGTCTAGCAAATGGATAAACACAATGTGCCATGTCCATTATTCAGCCATAGAAATGAAGTATTTCTACATGTTGCAACATGTTGGACCTTCAAAACAGCATGCTAAGCGAAAGACGCCGGGCACAAGGACCACACACTGTACTACATGGAATGTCCAGCACAGGCACGTCCTTAGAGACTGATGGTGGACGTGTGGTTTCTGGGGCTTGTGGTAGAGGAGAGTGACCCCCAGCAGGCGCAGGGTTTCTTTTTGGACTTAGATAGTGGTGGTGGCTGCATGGTTTTGTCAATATGCTAAAAACCTGAACTATACACCTTAAAAATAAGTAAATATACTAAAAGGGATGGAGCAGAGAGGAAGACAGGAGACAAAGTTTCACTTTATAGACCCTGGCATCACAGCTCACAAGCTCTCAGCAACCTCAAACTCTTGGGCGCTAGCAATTCTCTTGCCTCAGCCTCCCAAGTTGCCAGGACTACAGGTGCCCGACACAACACCTGGCTATTTTTAGAGGCGGGGGTCGTACGCTGGTTCAGCTTAAACCTGCAAGCTCAGGCAATCCACCTGCCTCGGCCTCCCAGACTGCTAGGATTACAGGCGTGAGTCACCGCACCCAGCCAGAGAGGAAGACATTTACTGTATATACTCAAGTATAAGGCAAGTTTTATCGGCACAAAATTTGTGCTGAAAAACCCGAACTCAGCTTATACTCAGGTCATACAGGTTATTTGATTCAGTGCGCGCGCCAAACTGTATTCAACTGAACTATTTAACCCACAATATTTAAGGGCACATTTAATTAAGTGAAAACCCCATTTAAGGCAGTGAAGTCTTGTAAATAAATGTTTATAAATCTTGAATCCTTATAATCAGGGGTTTTTGAAATTTACCAGTGGCTGCTGCATTTTCCACCTGTGCTTATACTTGAGTCACTTAAGTCTGCCCAGTTTTTAGGGTAAAATTACCGGGGTTGGCTTATTCTCGAGTATATATGGTAATTTGCTCCTCTCAATTCAGCAGCTTCACTCTGCCTTACATTACAGCAGACCTAGTTTATATTTATCTCCCTTACCTGAAGGCAGGTCCCACATTCAGTTTCTTATTTATACATACAGCACAAATGCTTCATCCTCAAAGATGTTAAATGTTTGTTAAATGGAACAGTAAAGCTATTTTTAAACATTATTGAAAAAAATCAATATATTCTTAGAGCAAGTCTATAATTTTGAACCTAACAATGTAGAAAGCTTTTCAGAAGAGTAAAATGCCTGTATTATTTCTCTCATTAGGTCACATATATTTAAATCCCTAAGTATCAGAAGCACTTAGCCCATTTTAGAGAACCACAAAGCCACCCTTAGTAAACTCCTCTAGTTATGGCTGGAATTTCACAATGGTCAGTAATGAGATTTAAGAAGATTTTTGAAAATAATTATTACATCAATGTAAGAATTCTTACTTTACCTCACTTACAACTCCTATCAAATACTATTCTGTGCCAGTTAAACTGCAGAATTATGTTTCTAGGTTGTCCTGTCAATTTAGTCAAGAAGAAGCTACAATTCCCACAACTACTTTGCCAATTGTAGAGTTCGATAACAACCTTTCTAACCATAACTGCTTTTTTTCATTGGCCTAATTTCCAGAAAAGAAATTATGTTCCACAACTACCCTTCAATCAGCTTTGCCCCGTTCTACACTCTTTGCAACCTCCTTGACTCTCTTTGTGCCTTACGAAAGCCCCCTGAACCCAGTGTATCCTCAAACCTTAAAAACTATTCCCAAAATTAGATTCTATAAGGGAGATTTCTCCGGGATTGAGGTAATATCACAACTTTTTAGAATACGAAAAGACAAAAAAAAAAAAAAACCTATTCTGCCCTGGTTTCAAGTTTTCCATTTGTCAATCAATCCCCTCAGAGCTGTATCATGGCAACTTCTTTCAAGTCTTTAAATATATGCAGAGATCAAAGGTCCTCACAACTCAAATACTATGTGTGACACTTTGCGACAACTAATTTGCCTTCTAGCTGCAAAACACTGATTAATAAAGTAGGAAAAGCAATGTCAAAGTTTCCAAATAATATCACCTGAAATAGTAAACTCATTTTCTGAGCTTCTGCGAATTATTCATAAAATGACCAAAAAGTGTAAAAAAGAAAAAAGTGTCCATTAGACCTGGATGGTATGCATTCCGGCTAGTTCATAAATGGTGTTGAGGAACACAAACAAGATCTGGTAACATTCCAAACACTCTTCCAGAAGAACGTTTCTCAAACCTGGCTAATTATCAGATTTGAATTACCTGAAGTTCTTAGTTAAAAATAGCTTTCCAAGCTGACACAGATTTCATAGAACAAACTTAGGAACTTTTTTTTTTTTTTTTTTTTTTAAATAAATATCCAGGGAGGCAGCCAGAAATATATCCGTATGAAGTCTACTCTAAGTAGAGTAATTTCTTCTTAATCATATAACTCCCATTTCTTACCTACTGAACTGACAAAAACCCAAAGTTTGACAAAACTCTGATAAGCAAAGCTCTGAGAAACACGCATAGGTTACCGGTAGGAAAATAAACTAATACAATTTCCATGGAGAATGAGTTTGTAGTACCTACCAAACTTAAAAATTCAGATACCCTCCAAACCTGCTAAAAACATACTTGCATGGAAGAAGCAACCTACATAAAAATGTGTCCACAGTAGCAGACTGAAATAGCAAAACACTTGAAACAAAGGGCAAAGTTCCACTCATAATGGTTATCAATGGAAAAACAGAACACAGGGCAATATAAAGTATGCCAACTTTTGTGTCAAAAGTATGGAGTGATGTACTGTCTATGTACATTTGCCTGAGTGGAAACAAAATATACCTCAAAGGAAACCTAAAAAAACAAGAGTTGGCTGCCTACCACAAGGAAATGCAGCTGGCGGGAGGGCAGAGAAGAAAGACTTTCTAGTTTACACCCTATCTATACTTTTATACTGTTGAAATTTAGAGCCATGTGACCGCTATCTACTCAAAAACTAAATAAACTTAGAAATTAACAGAAGCCAACATAACTATTACTAAACGCGTGAAATATTTTAACGTTGTCTGGAGGGTTTTCCTTTTAGAATCTCTTGGCATTTACTACCAAAAAAAAAAGTATCCAAATTTGGCCAAAAATAGGAAAAATATTAGTAGTGTCATGCTCATTTTAAGAAACTTACCACTAGCAAATTTTTCCCCTTTTGGTCATGATTTTTATTTTTCTCATAATACCCAAACACAACTAAAAAGTAGTGTGTCCAAGCTAAATGTAGATTATAATGCAGTGACTAATGACCCTTTAAAAAATCACTCTACTTCCCTGTTTTTATTCTGTGCCACAAACCACTGGATCCAAAATACGTACAACTTAACGCACAAAAGTTTATAGAACTAAGCTGGTAACAAAGAAATGAAAAAAATCCATTTTTTTAGTGTTCTCACTCAACCTCAAATGAGAAAATGAAAAGATTGAGCAAATATGAGTTTTAATTATCACATACATAGTTAATAATCAATCTAATCTGCAAGGCCTGCAGGTACCTCTAAGAAACGTACGTGTGCTGCAGCATATTAAAATGCAGCAGTTTTCAAACTATTCCTTTTCAGGAGTTTAGTAAATGGAGCATGCTTTCTAAGAAATGTATGTAATGCAAAAAAAAAAAAAAAACAACAACAGTAAATGTGTACATGGGGAATATATCATATAATCCTAGAAACTCTTCAAAACAGGCACATTAGAAGACCCTATGAATCGATTAATCAACAATCCTATTTTGGTAAAAGCGAAAACTTTCCACATCCATATGCCTTCACTTTCGCATTAATACACGGAAATCCTGAACCGAAAGCTGAGTCACCAGGTCTCAAGCGCTATTTCCTTCTGAACACACCCTACTGGAAACATTCGCCCTCAGCTCCAACTTCTCCAGAATAAGCGTAGAGCGAACAACCTTCCCCACCTCTTCTCCGGAGCGTCAAGGCTTCGCCCACTAAACAAACACTTCCTTCCCTTTTCCAAACCCGGGACGCGCCGACGAGGACAACGAGGAAGGTGATTAACAGCTCGAGAAATGCGGACCACGCGGAGGAAGCGCGGCCAGCGATTCTCTAACCACCTCGAGATCGTATCCAAGAGAACGAGGATGCGACAGAGGCCGCTGCGCCGACGAGCCCAGAGCCACCGCGGAGGCTGCCGCCGCCGCACCCCGGCCCGGCCTCGGGGCTCCGCGCGCCCCCCGGGACCCCAGGCCCGACGGGACCGGCCGGACGACGCGCGCCGGCCCCGCGAACCTCCGCCCGGGCCCACAGGACGCAGCGAGGGGCGCGCAGCCCCCTGAGCAGGCGTCGCCGCCGCCTCCGCAAACCGCAGGGGACCGGGGCGCTCTCCGTTAAGAGGCCCAAAGACGCCGCACCTCGGACACACACCCAGGCCCATCACAGGCGTCCGTCCTTCCCCCTGGCCACTCACCTAGTTCACAGGTACCCGCTCGCCGCTGCCTCCTCCGGTCACTGGCGGAGACTCCCGAGGCCCCAGGGAGCAGAACAGCGCGCTCTGCGGGACCGCCCGCGAGGCACGTCACGGCGCCGCCCCCGCCTTCCACCCGCGCAGGCGCGCGCTGCGGGTCAGGTGATCCCGTCCCCATGGTAACGGGGCGGCGGGCCAGCACGGGGCGTTGTGGGTGGGTGGGGGAGTCGCTCTAGCGGCTGCAGGGGGAGTGGAGGGCCGAGCGCGCCACCTGCTGGCCCCAGGGTGCGCTGCCCCGAGACTGTGTTCCTCCTCCTCCGCGCCCAGGATTCTTTGTACCCGAGGGGGGATGTGTACCTCTCCGCACTGTGCCTTCGTTCCCAACGCCTGCAGTGCAGAGAGGTCTGGAGAACTCGTGCCCAGCCTCCGCCTTACACAGCTGCTGGCCCCTCGCTGTGCCTCCCCACCACAGGCTCAGAAGCATCCCCCCCACTGCCCCCTCATAACTGTTGCCCTATTTTTCTGCGGCAATTTTTTTTCTTTGACTTGTATTAATATCACTCTGCCTATCAGAGTTAATGTTCGTTGGCTGTTGAGGGTTCTGTGTGGTACTACACAACAGTAAAAGTAAAGTATCCTAATACCAAAACATGAAAACTGTCCATTCTTAAGGGCTCACTTTGTACCAGGTATTATTCTTTGGGACTTACTCTATGGGTTTGACGCAATATCCATCAAAATCCCGTCTTGTTATTTTGTGAATATCAACAAACTGTTAGCTCCAGAAGAGCTAATACAGTATCAGGGAAGAGAAGCCTGCTTCTGTTATTCCACACCCTACTTGGTATTTGATGTTGTCCATGTTTTTAACTTTAACCATTCTAACAGATGTGTAGTAGTATTTCTTTTTTGTTGTTTTTTTAATTTGTGGTTCTCTAACATTTCATAATGTTGAACTTTTTATATATGTAGTTCCCATCTGTGTCTTCTTTGGTGAAATATCTGTTGGGTAAAAGATACTTTTGCCCAATTTTTAATTGACTCGCTTTCTTATTGTTGAGGTTTAACTGTTTTTGTATACTTGGGGGGGGGGTTGTCTTTTTTTTAGACAGCACTTCACTCTTGTCGCTGTGGGCACAGTGCTGTAGAGTCATACCTCACAGCAACCTCAAACCCTGGACCTTGAGCAATCCTCTTGCTTCAGCCTCCTGAGTAGCTAGACTACACGCCCCTGCCATGACACCTGGCTAATTTTTCTGTTTTTAGTACAGATGGGGTCTTGCTTGCCCAGGCTGGTCTCAAACTTCTGAGCTCAAGCAATCCACCAGCCTCAGCTTCCCAGAGTGCTGGGTTTACAGGTATGAATCACTGCACCCAGCCTGTTCTTTGTATATTTTGAATACAAATCCTTTCTCCATATGTCTTTTGCAAATATTTTATCCCACTCTTAACTTGTCTTCTCATTCTCTTGACATTGTCATTGACAGAGCAAAAGGTTTTCACTTTAATAAAGTTATTTTTTCTTCCATGGATTGTGCTTTTTGTTGTAGTTCTAGAACCTTTTTGCCAAACACAAGATTGCTGAGGTTTTCTCCTACATTATCTTGTAGAATTTTATAGTTTTGCATTTGAAATTTAGGTGTATATTTCATTTCAAGTTAATTTAATTATTATTATTATTATTTATTTTTTGCCACAGGGTCCCACTCTGTTGCCTGGGTTAGAGTGCAATGGTGTCAAACTCCTAGGCTCAGGTGACATTCCTGAGTAACTGGGATTACAAGTGCATGCCACGCCCAGGTAATTTATCTACTTCTTGTAGAGAAAAGGTCTCACTCTGTCCTCTCAAACTCCTGGCCTCAAGTGATCCTCCAAAGTGCTAGTATTACAGGCCTGAGCCACTTCACCTGGCCTCAGGTTATGAAGGGTGTTAGGTTTATGTCTAGATTTGATTTTTTACCTGGAGAAAGAAGTCCAGTTGTTTCAGCACCACTTGTTGAGAAGACTATCCTTTCTCAAGGAATGCCTTTGCTGTTTTGTCAAACATCTGTTGAATATACTTGTGTGGATCAACTTCTGGGCTTTGTATTTTGTTCCACTGATCTATTTGTCTATTTTATTTTATTTTTTTTTGCTGATACCACACTATCTTGATGACTCCAACTTCATAGTAAGTTTTGAAGTTTAGTACTGCTATGGACTGACAGTGTCCCCCTCCAAATTTACAGGTTGAAGCCTAATCCCCAGTGTGACGGTATGTGAAGATAAGGCCTCTAGGAGATAATTATTGCCACACAGCCCTCATGATGACATTAGTGCCCTTACAAGAACAGACAGGAGTCTGATTTCTGTCTATGAGTGTGTCATGTGGGGACAGAATGGAAAGACTGCCATCTGCAAACCAGGAAGCGGGTCCTTACCACCTGAATCTGCCCCCACCTTGATCTTGGGCCTCCCACCCTCAGAATGACAATTTAGAAGTTTCTTACAAGCTAAACATAGTCTTTCTATGTGAATAATTAATCATGCTCCTAGGTATTTACTCAATTGTTGGAAAATTTATATCTGAACAAAAACTGCTCATGAATATTTAGCACAGCTTCACTCATAATTGTCAAACTACCAAGATGTCCTTTGAAGGGTGAATGGAGAAACAAACTGTGGACACATCCATACAAAGGAATATTATTCAGCATTAAAAAGTATAGGCTGTTGGCTGGGCACCTGTAGCTCAGCAGCTAGGGTACCACATACACCGGAGCTGACAGGTTCGAACCCAGCCTGGGCCTGCCAAACAATGATGACAACTACAACCAAATAAATATATAAATAAATAACCAGGTGTTGTGGCGGGCACCTGTAGTCCAGCTACTTGGGAGGCTGAGGCAAGAGAATCGCTTAAGCCCAATGTTGGAAGTTGCTGTGAGCTGTGACACCATAGTACTTTACCGAGGGTGACATGGTGAAACTCTGCCTTAAAAAAAAAGGAAAGAAAAATATAGGCTATCAAGACATGAAAAGGCCTGGGTGCAGTGGCACATGCCTGTGGTCTCACCTCCTTGGGAAGCTGAGACCGGAGGATTGCATGAGCCCAGGAGCTCCAGGCTGTGGTGTGCTATGATTGGAGCAGTCTGAGCAGTGTAGTGATGAAACCCCCATCTCTAAAAAAGACATGGGAGAATCTTAAATGCATTTTACTAAGTGAAAGAAGCCAGTCTAAAACAGGTTGTATATGGTGCGATCTAACAATATGACATCTGGAAAAGGCAAAATTATAGAGAGAGTAAAAAAATCAGTGGTAGCTCCGACTTAGGGGAGTTGTGCAGAGACAAGTGGGTGAAGCCCAGAAGATATAGTGAAGCTATTGTGTATGATACTATGATGGTGGATACATGGCAGTCATTTGTCAAGCGTCACAGGACAGTATGTAGTGTAATAACATACATACATACATAACCATATATATGAGGGCTGTCCAGAAAATATCCAGCCATGCACTATGAAATATAGTATTAACAATGCTCTGGATATTTGCCAGATTGTGTCTTTGTCCCTGGTCCTAGATAAGAGCTTAAAAAAAACCCTTGTACTGATTCCTAAGAATGTTTTTGGTATGCTAATGAAGTACCCTACCTCAGGATCCCTAGGTAGGGTCCCTAGAAAGCTTCATCATGGAGGCTGGTCACCAGAAACATCACACATGTCATTAGGGTTGTAAAGTTCAGCCCCAAACCCTAATCTCCAGAAAGGGGAGCTCTGGAGTTTGAGCTCATACACTCAGTCAATGATTTAATCAGCCAGCCTATGTAATGAACCTCAAATATAATAAAAATTCTGAAAAACCAAGGCTCAAGGGGGCTTCCTGTCTGTACCAGACAGACTGGTGTGCCCCAACTCCATGGGGACAGAGGGTCCTGCACGTGAGACTCTTCCAGACATTGCTCTATGTGCCTCTCTATCTGTTAACTTGTTAATTTTACAATACAACTGTTATCAGTCTAGTGCTTTTAGAGAATTCTACTTAATACTGAGTCTTTCCAGCTGATTATTGAACCTGAAGAGGGATGTGGGAGGCTCTGAATACTCTGAATATGTAGCCAGGTTGTACAGCAGTGCAGGTAGCATGAGCACTCCACTTGCAGCTGGTGTCTGAAGTGCAGGCAATTTTGTTGGACACCTGTCCTTTATCTTCTGTGCTCTGACATTAACTAGCTAGTTTTCAGAACTGAATTGAATTTGAGGACACCTATTTGCTGACAGAATAAAGAACATTGTACAACACAAACAATGGACTCTGATGTCAACTATGGGCTTTAGTTAACATTGTATCACTAGTTCATCAATAGTAACAAATATACCACACCAAAATATAAAGTGTTAATAATAGTGAAAATAGCATGTGGGGGTAAAGGGGATATATGGAAACTCTCTGGATTATTTGCTCAACTTTTCTGTAAACCTAAAAAATGTTCATTTTTTAAAAGTTTATTAATGAAAAGACATAATTAAATATTTAAAATTGGGATGGATGTTTGAGAAAAAGCTCAGGGGACTACGAAAAGATAGTACAAGGGGTTTAAAATTAGTCTCAGAATTCCAAGAAGGCGTTCTTGAAGAGGTGACTTTTAAAGGTTAAAAGTAAGAATTAGTCAAGTGATAATGGAAGAAAAGTTCCAAAGAGAATAGCAGATAAAAAGCTGTCACTGGATTGAAGTTTGATGCATTTTAGAAGCTCAAGGACATTGTGGTTAGAACAGCAGGGGAAGAGAAGAAATGGCTTAAGATGAGGCTGGGGAAGAGGAAAGGGAGGAGCTGTAGCAAAGCTGCCCCAAATAAAACAGCAGCATGATTAGATTTCATGTAAAACCACCACTCTGGTAACTGCTTAGATCACAAATTGGACGTGGGGCTAAGTCTGGGACGTAGGAACGCATGGTAGAAGACCACTGTGGTAGTCCTGACGTCTCAATTACAGTGCAGACAGAAAAATCAGAGATATTTTTAAAAGATTAGGGTAAAGAATCAGGGACAGGGTGGTTGGTGCCATGTGTCTTTATTACAGGGAGGTATCTATGATAAGTACCAGATTTCTGGTGGGAGAAAATAGGTGAATCTTGGCACATTTGTTGAGCTGGGGTCACACTAAGAAGAGCAGACGCAGGACAGGAAAAGGATAGAAGTTGGAGAATTTATTAAATTTGAAATGGCCTGGGGGTTAACAGTCCTGGCAGCCTGAATGATAGTCCCCCCTAAAGAGGTCCACCTCCTAATCCCCCAAACTATGAATGTGTTACTTTACATAGTAAGAGAGACTTTTCAGAGGTGATCAAGTTAAGCTTTTTCAGATGGGGAAATTGTTCTGGATTACCAAGGTGAGTCTGATGTAATCACGGAATCCACATAGGAAGGAAAGACTGGAGGATCAAAGTGGATGGAATTTTATATTAGATATGAGGATGAAAGTGGAAACTGAAAAGATGTGACCAATCATAAAGATATGGGAACAATTCTAGTGCCCATCAATCCATCCATGGTTTGATAAGCAACTTTCTGAATACTATTTAGCCATCCAAAGATGGAGACCTTACATCTTTTGTATTTACCTGGAAGGAGTTAAAAAATGCTCTTCTTAGTACATTATCTATCACAAGACTGGAAAACCCAGCACCCTATGTACTCAATACTAAGTTGAAACCAGCAGAGGAACAATTATGGGCCCTCCTGAGAGAAAAACACAATTAAATTCAAATGGAGGGTTCAAGGAGGAGGGGACTCAGTAAGCCCCCACCTAACAGGTACAATGCAGGGGTATATGGCACACGTCCTGGGTGAAGGACTGTAGTTCATGAACTGCAACTGAAATGCTACCTAACAAATGCAAACACTGTAACCTAATCGTACACACCCTTATATTAATCTAAAAAAAGAAAAAGAAAAAAGAAGTGATGTGTCCATCAGTCAAAGGGTGCCAGCATCCTGTAGAAATTGGGAAAACAAGGAACAGATTTTCTCCTGCCCCTGGTTCAAAAATAACCAGCCTTGTGTACCTCTTGATCTTCAGAACCACCTTGATATATCAATTATCAGAACACTAAAGACTTACTCCCTAGGGAGTGAAGGTAAGGCAAGTGGAAATTTGTACACTGAAGGGTGAAATTCCTGGCTTCCTTTTTTTCCACTCCTCCAATGGCTTCAGGGATGCTTCTAGTCTGGCTTATACCTATGTCTTTCCTCTACTCAAGCAGGAGATTGAAATATGGCCCCTAGAGAAACTGAGTGATTTGAGAAAAAAGCCTGAGGACATTGGCATTCGGCCTCATCCCCCAGTAATGAAGTCACATACTTGCAAAAGATTCTAGCAGGAAAGACAGAAGTCAAAAGAAACAAACCAAAAAAGAAAAAAAGGAGGGGAAAGAAACAGTGACAAAAATTATTTAAAATCTATCATTAATCTTTTTCAGAGAGGTAAAGAAGTCATTGAATTCATTCAAGAGGAATGCAATGATATTTTGAAGGAACATGCAAAATGTTATATTTTAAAAAAGCAATTTTGGAAATGAAAAAGTATTGTGACCAAATGTAAAAAATTCATAGGACATCTGGAAAATAAAGGAACCTTTCAGAAAGCTTAAGCTGGTAAATAGAAGAGAAAAAATAAGATAATGGGTTGATCAGGGAACCCCAGGATCCAAATGCTAGAAGTTCCTGAAAGAGAAAATAAAGAGGAGGAAATTATCAAACTCATCCCGCACAGCACCAGATCAGGTGTCTCCAGGTGGACGGGATGCCCTCTGTGCTCAGAGCCAGGCTCATGTCATAGCACATCACTATGATGTGAAAACCAGAACATCAGAGAAAAGAGGAGATCACAAAAGTTGACAGACAGAAGAAATAAGTGGTATACCCATGACTGGAAATCAGAGCACCTTTGGATATCTCAACAGAAATGCTTAAAGCTGGTCTTCAGAGTTATAAGAGAAAATTATTTCCAACCTCAACGTCTGTGCTGAGCCAAACTGTACAAGAAACTCTACTCTTAGAAATATGAAATCTGAAAGAAATTGACCAATATCTGGAAGCACGCCACCTACCAAGACTTAGCCAGAACGAAGTGGAAATGTTGAACAGGCCTATATCAAGCTCTGAAATAGCATCAACTATACAAAATCTCCCTAAAAAGTAAAGCCCAGGACCAGATGGCTTTACGTCACAATTCTACCAAACCTGTAAAGAAGAACTAGTACCTATATGACTAAAACTCTTCCAAAATATAGAAAAAGAAGGAATACTACCCAACACATTCTACGAAGCAAACATCACCTTCATCCCCAAACCAGGGAAAGACCCAACAAGAAAAGAAAATTATAGACCAATATCACTAATGAATTATTGATGCTAAAATACTCAACAAGATCCTAACAAACAGAATCCAACAACACATCAAAAAAATTATACACCACGACCAAGTGGGATTTATCCCGGGGTCTCAAGTCTGGTTTAATATATGTAAATCTATAAATATAATTCAGCACATAAACAAACTAAAAAATAAGGACCATATGATTCTTTCAATTGATGGAGAAAAAGCTTTTGATAATATCCAGCATCCTTCATGATCAGAACACTTAAGAAAATTGGTATAGAAGGGACATTTCTTGAACTAATAGAGGCCATCTATAGCAAACCCACAGACAATATCATATTGAATGGAGTTAAATTGAAATCATTTACACTTAGATCAGGAACCAGGCAAGGCTGCCCATTGTCTCCATTGCTCTTTAACATTGTAATGGAAGTTTTGGCCATTGTAATTAGGGAAGAAAAGGCAATCAAGGGTATCCACATAGGGTCAGAAGAGATTAAAACTTTCACTCTTCGCAGATGATATGATCGTATATCTGGAAAACACCAGGGATTCTACTACAAAACTTTTAGAAGTGATCAAGGAATACAGCAATGTCTCAGGCTACAAAATCAACACCCATAAATCTGTAGCCTTTATATATGCCAACAATAACCAAGACAAAAAAACAGTCAAGGACTCTATTCCTTTCACAGTAGTGCCAAAGAAGATGAAATATTTGGGAGTATACCTAACAAAGGACGTGAAAGATCTCTACAAAGAGAACTATGAAACTTTAAGAAAAGAAATAGCTGAATATGTTAACAAATGGAAAAACATACCATGCTCATGGCTGGGAAGAATCAACATTGTTGAAATGTCTATACTACCCAAAGCATTATATAATTTTAATGCAATTTCTTTTAAAGCGCCATTGTCATATTTTAAAGATCTTGAAAAAATACTTCATTTTATATGGAATCAGAAAAAACCTTGAATAGCCAAAACATTACTCAGCAATAAAAACAAAGCAGGAGGATTCACGCTACCAGACCTGAGACTCTACTCTAAATCAATAGTGATCAAAACAGCATGGTATTGGCATAAAAACAGAGAAGTAGATGTCTGGAACAGAATAGAGAACCAAGAGATGAATCCAGCAACTTACCGTTATTTGATCTTTGACAAGCCAATTAAAAACATTCAGTGGGGAAAAGATTCCCTATTTAACAAATGGTGCTGGGTGAACTGGCTGGCAACCTGTAGAAGACTGAAACTAGACCCACACCTTTCACCATTAACTCAGATAGACACTCACTGGATAAAAGATTTAACCTTAAGACATGAAACTATACAAATACTCGAAGAGAGTGCATGGAAAACTCTTGAAGAAATTAGCCTGGGTGAATATTTTAGGAGGAGGACTCCCGGGCAATTGAAGCAACATCAAAAATACACTACTGGGACCTGATCAAACTAAAAAGCTTCTGCACAGCCAAGAACATAGTGAGTAAAGCAAGCAGACAGCCCTCAG
>CAUYPK010039594.1:0-10654 GCA_963574355.1 Loris lydekkerianus | reverse complement strand
GTACATGTATACCATGGAATATTATGCAGCCTTAAAGAAAGATGGAGACTTTACCTCTTTCATGTTTACATGGATGGAGCTGGAACATATTCTACTTAGCAAAGTATCTCAGGAATGGAAGAAAAAGTATCCAATGTACTCAGCCCTACTATGAAGCTAAATTATAGCTTTCACATAAAAGCTATAACCCAACTATAGCACAAGAGTATGAGGAAAGGGCCAAGGAAGGGGAAGAGAGGGAGGAGGTTAGGGTGGAGGGAGGGTAATGGGTGGGGCCACACCTACGGTGCATCTTAGAATGGGTACAGGCGAAACTTAGTAAAGGCAGAATACAAATGTCTACATACAATAACTAAGAAAACGCCATGTAGGCAACTTTGAACAGTTTGATGAGAATATTCAGATTGTATATGAAACCAGCACATTGTACCCCTTGATTGCACTAATGTACACAGCTATGATTTAACAATAATAATAAAAAAAAAAAAATAGCCGGATATTGTGGTGGGTGCCTATAGTCCCAGCTACTCCGGAGATGGAGACAAGAGAATCACTTGATCCCAAGAGTTTGAAGTTGCTGTGAGCTGTGAGGCCACGGCACTCTACCCAGAGGGACAAAGTAAGACTCTATCTCAAAAAATAAAATAAAATAAAATAAAATAAAATAAAAATAGCACCAAAAATCCCCCCTTGTATATCCTTCACTCTTATTCCACTTTACATTTTGCTTCCTTTGCTTTCCCATTCCTTTTCTGTGTTTTTCCTGGACCATATGAGAATTCATTTCAGGCATTATACTCTTCTACCCACAAATTCTTCAGCATGTATGTCCTAGTATAAGAACATCCTTTTACAGAACCACTAACCAATGATGATCAATTCAGAATATTTAACATTGATATACTATTTTTATCTAATATACAGCCCATACTCAAATTTCTTCAATTACCTCAATATGCTTTATAGCAGTTTCCCCCCTGTGATCCAGATGCAAGCGAGGATCAATATCAGGATCAAACACTGCATGTGTCTTCAGTTTCATCTAGAATAGTTCCTCAGCCTTTCTTTAACTTTAATGCTATTGTCATATTTTGCAGAGTAAGGATAGTTTTTTTTAATAGAATACCCTTCAATTTGGATAACAATTTTTGAGGTACTGCTTATTATTCATCTATTAATTCCATAAACTCTTCCTGAGAGCTAGGGTTTTTTGTTTGTTTTTGAGACAGAGTTTCAGTATGTCACCCTCGGTAGAGTGCTGTGGCATCACAGTTCACAGCAACCTCAAACTCTTGGGCTTAAGTGATTCTCTTGCCTCAGCCTCCCAAGTAGCTGGGACTACAGGCGCCCACCACAACGCCCAGCTATTTTTTGGTTGTAGTTGTCATTGTTGTTTGGCAGGCCCAGGCTGGGTTCAAAACCTGCCAGCTCCGGTGTATGTGGCTGGTGCCCTACCCGCTGAGCCTGAGGGCTAGTTATTAAAGGACTCTGAGCAGAGGGTGCTTAAATGAGTTCCTTGCCTTCAAGACATTCAGTGGATAGCTATATACCAGGCAAACAATTACAATGCAAGCATTTACTGGAGGAAGGTGCCTTGTGAGTGCAGGTAGGGAGTCGCAACGATGACTTCCTGGAAGCAGAGAATGCCAGAAAGCAAGATTTCCCAGGTGATCTCCTGAGATCCTCTATGGCAACATTTCTGATTTCCCAGGCAGTGTATGCCATGGCTGGGACTACACAAAACACAAAAATTCAACGATACAAGGCTACAAAAAGGAGAAGGTGGCCTAGGGTTCCTTCCTATGGGTACCTGTGGCCTAGGGCTCCTTTCTGTGGGTACCTGTGCCCAAGGCTATATTATACACATCTCTGGGAGTCAGCAGCTGCCTCGGAGTCAAGGGACCTCTCCTGACGTGTGGAAAAGAGTGATAGGCGCCACCTACTGGCCCCACGGCAGGACTCTAGGCAGCTGCAGAGGGCCCCTGGGCAGTTGTCTAGTTGCCAGGAAGTTTGTCTCACTACAACAGTTAGATGAGAAGTGGCTCAAAATTCTCCTAACAGGGTTGGCACTTGAGGCACCACATACAAGCTCCAGAGTCCTACAAGACCTTTAGTATAGAATAGACTCTAGAAAGCTAACCATAAAACCAGGCATCATGGGGGAGTCAGGGCAAAGGTGTGGTCCTCACCCATTCAACAAAACTTAAGTAACATCTTTTTCAGGCCAGCTTCTGTGCTGGGCACCGAGGGCACCAAGGTGAATCAAATGTGAACTGTGCCCACAAGGAGCTCTTAGTCTGAGCTGGGGGAGGGGAAACAGAATAAGAAAGTACACAAATATGGCTCGGTATCTGTAGCTCAAGTGGCTAAGGCACCAGCCACATACACCAGAGCTGGTGGGTTCGAATCCAGCCCTGGCCTGCCAAACAACAATGACAACTACAACCAAAAAATAGCCAGGCGTTGTGGTGGGCACCTGTAGTTCCAGCTACTTGGGAGGCTGAGGCAAGAGAATCGCTTAAGCCCAGGAGTTGGAAGTTGCTGTGAGCTGTGATGCCACAGCACTCCACCCAGGGCAACAGCTTGAGGTTCTGTCTCAAAAAAAAAAAAAAGAAAGAAATTACACAAATGAGCGCTTTAAGAATCAGAGATGCTCTAAGACAGTGTTTCTCAACCTTCCTAATGCCGTGGCCCTTTACAGTTCCTGTGGGTCACAACCCACAGGTTGAGAACTGCTGCTCTCAGAGATATATATGAAGAACCAGCAGCATGCTTGGTTCTTCACATCTTGCAAAGCTCTTGAATAATGGAGTTCAAAGAGCTCACCTTTCTTCAGCTGCCTACTATATGCACCAGGCACTCGACATTTATGATCTCATTTGATCCCATGAATTACTGGGGACCTACACGCTGAGAGTGAGTGATCTGCTTAACATTACATAGCCAGTAAGTAGCAGCTTGAGATTAGAGCCCAAGTTCTCTCTAAGGAACTACAATGCCTTCCAGGGCACATATCTTATCCTTGTTCCTTCTTTCCCACATTTAGCATGGGTCAGCACACCACAGTTATCTAATAGGACTAACCAGCTGACAGAAAATGATAAAGAAGGAAAAGCCTTAAGTGGAAAGAAGTTTATTTGAGAGATGAAGATACTCTCTGATTAGTTCTGCTTCCTAGAACCTTACCCCTTAGAAGAAACTCCTCTAGTCTGAGGATGAGAAAGGTCCAACCCCATCCCTTCTTCATGGTAGTCTCCATACTACCACCACCACTTTCATATGGATACAGCAATGAATACCTTGCAGGAGCATCCAACCTGCAGCCCACACACATGTAGATTATGTGTGGAGTTTCTGCTCATCTGTGGTGGCAGATATCATGAAAGTTATGCACAAACTTTTTTTTGTTTTTTTGCTCATCTGCTTTTGTTGGTGTTTGTTACTATTTAATGTGTGGTGCAAAGAAGCCAAACGGTTGGACACCCTTGCACGGTCCTTACCTGAGATTAAACAAGCGTGGCAAACAAATCCAATCAAAAGGTTACAGAATATGGGAAGCTCTGGTTCTCAGAAGCCGAGCTGATTACAAGCTTAACATAATCTAGGAATATAAGGCTGGCTGCGAAGAAAGCTAATCCAAGTTTAGACCATATTAAAAGAAGCCTAAAATTTTTAACAAAGCCTATAACTGCCCTGCTCCTCACAATTATGGTCATGCCACACTGGAATTTAGAAAAAGCACCAAAACTTTGTGGCTGTCTCATTAGTAAATGACCAGGATAGAAAGGAAACTTGAAACCAGTTTAGGGAATCAAAGCTTATGCAGCTTGGTGCTCTAGGTCTCCTACCACATGTATTTAAAGATCTGAAATAGGAAAAGGAAGCTGTGTAGTCTGAGAGGACAGAGCTAGAACAAATGGGGGCGGTTACAAAGGGAACTAACACATAACAACAGTCTACCATGTGTCAAGTGATATGCCAAGTGTTTTCACCCACTTCAGAATTTGTCACAAGATAAAAGTGCTTTCTACTAATTACAAATTGCCTTTAATTATATTAGTACTCTAACTGCTCAGAAGTTTTTCCACAAAGAGACTTGTATCTAAGTACTACCTATTTCCAGATCCAAACTAAGGCCACCTTGTCCATGAACCCCTAACTTTTCACATTTACTAATTACAATTTTCTTACTGCAAGTTCCTTAAAAGGCAGAGGTCATGATAATACATCTTTTATTCTTCTCCTCTATGCCTTAATGAAGCATATTGCCCATAATGGACCTTAAGAATGAATAAATGCCAAAGGAGATACATAAATGCCCAGTAAGTATATAAAAAGATGCTCAACATCATTAGGCACCAGGGAAATGCAAATCAAAACCACAATCAGATACCACCTCTCACACACTAGGATGGCTATAGTAAAAAACTCAGATATTAACAACGCTGGTGAGGATGCAGAGAAACTGGAACCCTCACACATTGCTTATGAGAATGTAAAACGGTATGGCCACTTTGGAGAACAGTTTGGCCTTTCCACAAAATGTTAAACATAGTGTTACTATATGATCCAGCAATTCCTGCCTAGGTATATACCCAAGAAACATGATAATATTCATTCACATAAAAATCTGAACACAAATGTTCATAGCATATATTATTCAGTGGAACAGTAAAAAACAGAAATACAAATGTCCATCAACTGCTGGATAAATAAAATGTAATATATCTATATATAGAATATTATTCATCTACGAAAAGGACCGAAGTACTGATAACATATTACAGCATTGAAAACATTGCTTAAGTGAAAGAACCCAGACACAAAAGGCCACATAGTGTATGATTCCATTCATATGAAATGTCCAGAATAGGTAAATCAGATGTGTAGCTGTCAAGGTCTAGTGTGTATGTGTTTGGGGGGGAGGGGAGCGGGACAAGGGATGACTCTTAAATGGGACTGGAATTTTTTATTGGGGTTGGGGGCATGGTTGGTGAAAATGTTCTGGAATTAGACAGTGGTACTAGTTGTACTATCTTACAAATATTTTAAAATCCACTGAATTTTATACTTTAAAAGGGTTTTTATGGTATGTAAATTCTACCTCAAAAGAAAAAAGGAAGAATGAATAAATAAATGTACACTTATTTAATTAGAAGCTGCATATCCCTTAGGTGGTAGAGTACCTCATACCTTAGAGGAACCCAACAAAGGCTGGATGCTGACTGCCTGCAAGAGAAGCTGAAGTGGAGACCTGAATCCTGAAGAGGAAACAAAGCTGTAGACAAAAGTGCCTGGGATCCTGTTTGACCCACACAGGGGCTGTGACTGAGTTTCAGATCTGCCCTGGGAAGGATCATGCCTTGCCTGGTGGACTCTGGGCACCTGGGAATTCAAGGGGCCTCCCCCAATTGTTTGTGCTTTACATCCTGCTCCTGCTTAGTGTCCATCTGCAAAGGCTGGTCAAACACACAGACTTCCCAGGAGGCCTGGGTACTATCCCCCTAAACAAAAGGGCATTGAGATGGAAGCTTCAGCCCAGCCTCAAGAGAGGATTCTTATGCAGTCTTCTTGGGCCTCCCATCCACAAGAATGGAAGATCCTGGAGACCAGTCAGCCTGCCCAGCTGCTGCCTAGGGCTGTGCTCTCCTGCTGGGTAGCCTTTGGAGAATAAACAGTCTCAATCAACCAATCAATCACCAGGCCATACTTTTATCCGTACTGTGAAGTCAGCCAGCCTGCTGAGACTTACTATGGTGAAGCTCAGGGAAGGAAGGTGTCCCACCTTGCTGGGACAGGGTTCATAGGTTAGGTGAGGAAAAATAAGCATAAAGCAACTGGAGAGAAAAATAAGGAGGTGAATCACTAAACATGACACTGCAGCTCTGACTTTTAAGTCCTATAGGAATTCTGATAAAAATCAGTGTGGACTAGCACATGCAGTGAACTGCAGTGAGAAAAGCACACTCTGTAGACTTGCATGGGCCTTGGTTTAAACCATAGTTCTATCACTTACTAGCTGTGAGGCCTCAGGTAGGCATTAGATCTGAGCCTCCAGAATTCTCATCTGGAAAATGGGCACAACACAATCAGTTCTGTAGCAGTGAGGCAAGGAATAAAGATAATAATACATATGTAGTACCTAGTATTCTGCCTGACATACAGTAGACTGTCATTAAACAACTGCACTGTTAGCCCAGTGCAGTGGCAGGTGCCTGTAGTCAGTCCTGAGTACTTGAGAGGCTAAAGCAGGAAGATCACTTGAGCCTGGGAGTACAAGGCTGCAGTGTGCTTGATTATGCTTGTGAATAACCACTGCACTCCAGCCTAGGAGATACAGCAAGACTCTCTCTAAAAAAATAAAATAAACATAAACCAGTTATTTTTATTAGTCAGGATGATCTTTCTGAAAGAAGGGCTCGAATGGTTAAAGTAGCATGAACAGAATCTAGGCAGGACAGGAGTGGACTGGAAGCCATGCCAAGGCTCACAGGTAAGAATGAGTAAAGTGTATGTTTGGGACAGTGAGAGGCCAACTCTAACCAGAATGGGGTGCTTTCTGGGAGAGAATGAAGGTCAGTCCTGGCTGGTGGGCGTGAGATGCGGGGATAATGGGTGATAAGTTCTTGAAAAGCAGAGTTGAGAGGAGGATAAAAAAGGGGTCTGAATTTGACAATTATCTTTAGGAATCTTGTGTATTCCCACTAAACCAGGCAGAAACAGTTTTCCCTTTAGTGAGAAAATGTCTAGGAAGACTACTAAGAAGAAACTGGGATCAGGGCAAGCCTCTCTTCTTTAGGCTTCATAGCCTCCTCATCTGTTTTTTATTTATATATTTATCTTTTATTTTTCGTAGAGGCAGAGTCTCATTTTATCACCCTTGGTAGAGTGCCGTGGTGTCACACTGCTCACAGCAACCTCCAACTTCTGGGCTTAGGCGATTCTCTTGCCTCAGCCTCCCGAATAGCTGGGACTACAGGCGCCCGCCACAATGCCCGGCTATTTTTCTGTTACAGTTTGGCTGGGGCCAGGTTTGCACCCGCCACCCTCGGTATATGGGGCCGGTGCCCTACTCACTGAATCACAAGCGCCACCCCAGCCTCCTCATCTGTAAAATGAAGCAATGGGCCACTTTCCAGGTAGGCAACTTTGGGCCAATTACTTAAGCAACCTGAACTTTTGGTTTATCATCTGTAAAATGGGACTATATTACTTGCAGGGTTTGTTGTAGCAATTTAGTGATTAATGTACCATGTCATGCCAGACACAAAAAAGGCCCTCAATAAGCATCAGCTACTATGGGTAATATTAACAATGTAATTACTGTTATTAAGGTATTATTTTATTAGTTTTATAATGTTTTACATATGTTACGCAGTCATCACCACACAATGACATTTCAGTCAACAAAAGGCTATACATATGATGTGGTCTCATAAGATTACAATGGAGCTGCCCTAATAAAGGTATCCATTTTTTGTCTTTTTTTTTTGAGACAAAGTCTCACTATGTCACCCTTGGTAGAGTGTCATGGTGTCACAGCTCACAGCAACCTCCAACTCCTGGGCTTAAGCAATTCTCTTGCCTCAGCCTCCCAAGTAGCTGGAAGCGCAGGCACCTGCCGTAACGCCCGGCCTTCTTTTGATGTAGTTGTCATTGTTGTTTGGCGGGCCAGGCTGGATTCGAACCCGCCAGCTCGTGTATGTGGCTGGCGCTCCAGCCACTTGAGTTATAGGTGCCGGGCCCATTTTTTATCTTTTACACCAAATTTTTACCATACCTTTTCTATGTTTAATTTAATTTAATTAATTAATTTATTTAGAGACAGAGCCTCAAGCTGTCACCCTGGGTAGAGTACTATGACATCACAGCTCACAGCAACCTCCAACTCCTGGGTTCAAGCGATTCTCCTGCCTCCGCCTCCCAAGTAGCTGGGAGCACAGGCACCTGCCATAACGCCTGGCCTTCTTTTGATGTAGTTGTCATTGTTGTTTGGTGGGCCCGGGCTGGATTCGAACCCACCAGCTCAGGTGTATGTGACTGGCACCTTAGCCACTTGAGCCACAGGCGCCAAGCCCTTTTCTATGTTTAGATACACAAATCCTTACTATTGTGTTAAAATGGCCTATAGTATTCAGTACAGTAACATGCTATACAGGTTTGCAGACTAGGAGTAATAAGTCTACATCATACAGCCTAAGTGTGTATGTGCAGCAGACTATACCATCTGGGTTTGTGTATGTACACTCTGTGAGGTTTGCACAATGACAAAATCGCCTAACAATGAATTTCTCAGAATATATATATATATATATATATATCCCCATTAAGCGATATATGACTGTATAATATAAATAATGTACACAAAATAATTATACATACAAGAAATAATATTAATAAAGTAACATGCTATAAATGTTAAAGAAATTCTGAATAAATGTTGCTTCTAAATAAAGGTGGTAAAACTAAGCATGATAGAGTTGTGAATTTTTCAGTGCACCTTAATATTAATTTATCTTATGTTCATTACTCTAGAAGCCTCTGAATGAAATGCTCACATCAATTGCTTAAGAAAAGGTAGGGAGTAAAAATTGAATGCCCCCAAAATTCTGCCCATTACCTTAATTTATTTTGTTAATTAGGGGAGAAAACCTCGTGTGATTAACATCACTCAATAAAAATACCAACTATGTACTAAGTATTATGGCAAGCATAGTACCACAAGTGGTTTTCCTTGCATTTTCTCATTTAATCCTCACAGTAATGGAGAGAGTTAGATCAATTATCACCTTCACTTTCCAGATGAAGATTCTGAGGTTTGACAAGTTAGGCAATTTTTCCAATACCATGGAGCTAACAAATGGCACAGCTGAGATTCAAGCCTTGTCAGACTCCAAAATACCACTGATTCCTGCCAGTGACAGGAAATCCACTGGGATCTGGATCCATTGACAGAATCACAAGGAAAGGATCATTTATTTCCTTACAAGGATCCTGGGCCTAGGACCCCTGCTCAGAAGGAAGAGAGCGAAGGAGGCAGGCCGGACGTAGAAGGGCCTCAAAATTCAGAATCGAGATTTCCTGAGAAGGATTTTCAAACGGAACAGGGACAGAACAGGAACTTTGAGGTAAGGAGTATATGTTAATATTGTCAGCTTAGTAACTCTTCGACTTGACAGTTTTCGATACTCTTGGATTTCTCTCTGTGCCTTAGTCTCCAGGAAAATTCCTTGGGAAAAATTCAATTGGTTCCAGCCATACCAACAGCATTTTGTATTCTGCCTGTGACTGAACTGAGACTTTAGAGGAGAAGCAGCACCTGGGCCAAAGAAATGTTAAGGAGAGAAAGCCTGATACCTGCCTGATACCTGCTATTGCTGTTGAGTTCTGGGGGATTGCAGCTTTGTAGCCTACACTACCTCAAGGGACAGAACCATGCCCAAGAAGTTGCCTGGCACAAACAAGTAGGTAGGCGCTCAGATTAGTTCCTGATGTTCCTCAGCCAGAAAGGTTGCTAATCATACCGATCTCCTCCCAATCCCAGTTCAGCTAGCACTGCTGTTTGAATAAAGACAAAGCTCCTTCATATGGACTCTGATGTCCTGCAAGGTCTGCTATTTAGGCTTCTGGTGCCTTCCTCCAGTTGCAGTCCTAATCACCTTTTTCAGTCTTTCACACTGGCCATGCTTCCTCCTCCCACAGGATTTTAGTAAATAAAAGTTCCTTCTGCCAAGAAAGCTCTTCCCATTCTTCTTCACCTAGGTAACTCTTACTTATGCTTCACTTTGGAGCTCAAACTTCCTTTGGAGAGCTTTCTGTGATCAGGGGAAATCTCCTATTACAGGCTCTCATGATTCTCTGTATTGCTCCTTTGCAGCATTTGCTAACGATTGTAATTTCACATTTGTAGGATTAAAGTCTGACTAGGCTTTAAGCTCCAAGAGTCAAGACTCGTACATATTTTTTGCTGACCACTGATTCATCTAGTACTGTGCCACACACAGCAGGTGCTATTTGCTAAATGAATAAATGATGGCACTAATTCATTTTTACTTCACTTTTGATTTTCCAAAGGTAAGTCAATCCTCTTTTTTTTTTTTTTTAATAAATATGATTATGTTATATATCTTTTTTTATTTTTGCAGTTTTTGGCCAGGGCCAGGTTTGAACCCACCACCTCTGGTATATGGGGCTGGCACCCTCTCCTTTGAGCCACAGGCGCCACCCTCAATCCTCTTTTTATAAGTTATTATGACTGTAATTACTATCAAAGTTTGTTCAACTCTACGCTATTTACAAAATATTTTCAATAATATTCAATAAGTACCTATATACTCGAGTATAAGCCGAGTTTTTTCGGCACAAATTTCGGGCACAAACCCGAACTCGGCTTATACTCAGGTCATACAGGTTATTTGATTCGGTGAGCGCGCACCTAATCAAATGCACGTAGTCTCCAGTCGTCTTCTGCCATCTGCTTGAGGGGGCGGTGCTTCAGCTCAGTGCACAAGTCGCAGCTGAGCTGAAGAGGTAGGCAGCTGAACTGAACTGTATTCCACTGAACTATTTAACCCACAACTATATAACCCACAGCTTGATTACCTGTTAAGCTACGGTTTTCTGCACTTTATTTAAAGTTTTAAAGTTGTTGTTG
>CAUYPK010039592.1:0-18310 GCA_963574355.1 Loris lydekkerianus | reverse complement strand
GGTTGACACATTTACATCACACTGGTTAACTTGGCCTTCCTGGCAATTTCACAGTTATTGTGTTAAGACATTTACATTCCACATTTACTAAGTTTCACATATACCCTTGTAAGATGCACCGCAAGTGTATTCTCACCAATCTCCCTCCCTCCACCCATAACCAGAATCCACAGAGAACTCAAACGCATTAGCAAGAAAAGAGCAAGGGATCCCATCGCAGGCTGGGAAAGGGATATGAAGAGAAACTTCTCTGAAGAAGACAGGCGCGCGGCCTTCAGACATATGAAAAAAAGCTCATCATCCTTAACCATCAGAGAAATGCAAATCAAAACTACTTTGAGATATCATCTAACTCCAGTGAGACTAGCCTATATCACAAAATCCCAAAACCAGAGATTGAAGCTTTTTAATTTAATTAAGTTCCATTTATTTATTTTTGTTGTTGCTATATTTGCCTTTGGAATCATAGGCATAAATTCTTTGCCTGTGCCCATATCTAGAAGATTTTTTCCTAAGTTTTCTTCTACAATTCTTAAGGTTTTATGCCTTACATTTAATTCTTTTATCCATATTAATTTTTGTATACGGTGAGAGTTGGGGTCCTATTTCATTCTTCTTCATGTGGCTGTCCAATTTTCCCAGCCACCATTTATTTATGGGACTTCCTTTTCCCAGTTATCTTGTTGTCTGCTTTGTTGAAGATCAGTTGGTTGTAGGTAGATGGTTTTATTTCTGGGTTCTGCATTCTGTTCTGTTGGTCTATGTCTGTAGTTATATGCCAGTACCATGCTGTTGGGTTACTATAACCTTATAGTATAATTTAAAGTCTGGTAGTATGATGCTTCCAGATATGTTCTTGTTTTTCCTAGGTGCTTTGAGTATTCAGGGTCTTTTTTAGTCCCAAATGAAGCTTAGGGTTATTTTTTCTAGGTCTGTGAAAAAAGATAGCCCTTTGATTGGAATTGTGTGAATCTGTTGTATTGGCCATTCTTAATGATACTTTTTTCTTGGAAATGTCTTTAGTACTATATAATTTAATGATTTGACATAAGAGTTATGTTAGTAAATGCTTTTTGTATGTTTGCAGAAGTACACTGGAGTCAGAAGACTTTATTAGTTGTGCGATTTTAGGCAAGTCTTATAACTTCTCTGAGCCCTACTATTATTCTAATCTGCAAGGTGGGAAGTATAAAGCTGCCTGTGTCTACAGGGAGAATCAGATGAGAAAATTGATGTAAACATCTTTGGCAAACTCTCAAGGCTATCTAAATGTTGGGGATTCTTATTATTGTCAACAGAGTTTCAGAATTTCATGTGATTGCTCATTAAAGTGTTTAGTGAGCTGGGATGTGAAATCCACATTTCTCAATTCCAGACCTTGGCCAGTCATCCAAGATATTACCCCCTTGGGATTACATGGGACTTAGATCACATTACTTAACTGACTCCTGTGGGAGGTTGGGTCATTAAGAGAGATAGTTTCTATGAATCAGATAAGGGCTGGCCTAATTGATCCCCATGATCCCAACTCTGAGAACTTAGACTTCTAAAATTAAAACCAGGGAAGCTTTTCTGTGACTTAACTGAGACTGTGAATTGAAACTTCAATGTTATTTAGTATTAGCATTTTACAGAAAAATATTTGCTAAGAAAACCAAACACAATCACCACCAGTGTTTTTGAGTAGGTTCCAACTTTCCACAGGAAATAGAGAACTTTTTTTCATTTTAGCCATAGGGACTGGTATTGTTTATTTCCTCCTCCATATGTTTTGTATCTGGAAATGTCCCAGGATCCTGAAGCCCAGTGGGTCATCTGGTCTTCTCCCACCATGCACCCCTGAAGCTCATTCTCCTCTGCTCCTTACTGTTCCTGCAGGTCCCCATCCCTTCTCTTCTTATTTGGTGTTCTTCTCCACATTTTCCCATCTCTCAATCCTCCATCTCTCAGTCCTCTACCTTCTTCCTCACTGGCTGAGTTTTAATTATGCATATCCCAAAGCCTTGAAAATTAAAATCAGTAACTCTAATTCTACCATCTTTTCCTCTGGTACCATGTGAGCTTCATCTGGGGAGGAGAAGTCAGGGGTGAGGGAGGAAGGCAAGAGCCGATTATCAACTATCTGGGATAGAAGAAAGAACTTTCTCTTTCTAACAAGGGCAGGCTGCTGCTCTTGGCCTCCCTGGAACAGCCCAGGCCTGCCATGCCTCTGCTTTCCTCAGGAGCAGTTCTGGCGTCCTTGCCCCAGGCCTTCCCTGGCTGTCCCCTGGTCATCTGTTAGCCTTCTCTCTGCTCCGTTCCTGAGCCTCTCTGCACTGAACTCTTCAAACTTCTGCTGTCAGTTTTGGAAAGGTTCATGATTTCTGCATCCCAAATATTAGTTCTAGAAAAATATCTCCATGGTTTCCGTGGCTTCCCGATCTCATTTGGCTGAAGTGTTCACTGTCCCAAGCCAGAGAATGTGATAGAAAAATTGAGATTTTTTTTTTTTTTTGAAACAGAGTCTCACTCTGTCATCCAGGCTAGAGTGTCCCACCACAACACTTGGTTAGTTTTTATATTTTTAGCAAAGATCGGGTACTGGTCTTGAACTCTTGAACTCAAGCAATCCACTGACCTTGGCCTCCTAGAGTACTATAGGATTACAGGCATGAGCCACTAGACCCAGCCCCCATATTGAGATTCTTGCTAGCCCTTACACTGCTTTGTCGGTGGGTTGTCAGCTTTGCTGAGGTTTCCAACCTTGATGTGCGAGTTATAATCTTAAACATAAATATTCTCTCTTGGTTGTTCTGTTCCTTTTATATTCAAACTAAACAATGTGTGCTATTATTTACAATGCTCTTTCTTTCAGCTCAAAATCACATTAATCATGTTTGAAAAATTAAAACTCATCATTTGGCCTCATCAAATTATTTTGCATCACTGGTGTCCTTCATTTCCTTTGGATAATATCATGTTAGCTATTGGTGCAGTCAGAAAAGTTGTTTTTTGTTCTCAGATTAAAGTATGCCTTTCTCCCTTTTGCTATGTCATTCCTAATTACATCCCCTTTCCCCTTACCAAGACCACCCAGTATAATTTCTTCCTCAGTGGAGTGTTTATAGCCTTTAAAATCTTGCACATTGTAAATGAAAAACGGGTGAGTATTTGAACTTTGCAAGTACAAGTCATCAAAAGAGAGTCAACACAGTATGACAAATGAAACCGTGTTTTTGACATGATGGTTTGTTCCTATAAATTTAAGTGATTCTTGACCCACTAGTGCTGCAGCCTGAAATCTCCAAATTTTTTGATGCTGCCGCATGTTGATTTCTACCGCCTTCTCTGTAGGACTTCAGTAATATCAACAACAGAAACAATGTGTTGAATCTTCTGTTCAAAATCGTAAATTTCTTCTATGCATACATTTTAGAAATGGAAAAGGCATGTTTATGGATAACACTTGGAATAAATGATAGGATTAGAACTTCCTCGTTTAAGCAATGACTCTGGCAAATATAATTCTCAGAATATCATAATTGGTTCAGATTTAGTAGAATGGGGATCTGATTTTGCTTCAATGGAGAAAGTGAATGAAAGCAAATTGACAAAACCAGAGAAGATTCGATAGGTAAAGAATAATAAAACTTCATGCTTATTTCAAATGCAAATATTAATACATCTGTTTGAGTACTTCAGTGCAGCCTTACCATTAAAGCTATCGTGGTTGATCACAGCTAAAGGATCCACATTGGGAAAGTTTACATGGTTAACTGCTTCACTCTGTTCCTGGTAAATACAGTCTGAGGTTAAGTATATACTGGTAAAGAAAAGATTTTTTACTTGCAAAAATTCTGATGGTATTTGTATTTTTAAATAGGCCCAGTAAAAGATTTGCAAAGACATAGGAGAATAAACTGATACCTTGTTATGTTATTCATGATATGTAGAAAAAAACTGTATTGCTTTGCCTTCTTTTAATGCAGCATACAATATGTTCTAATGTGAAAACAGCTGAAACATTTTATTTGAAAAATGCTTTAAAATTGAGGACATTAACAAACCAATAAAATGTGAGCTCAAAGTGTTGAAGAAAACTTGCTATTAAGTATGCCAGAAGCTTTGGGTTCTTAAAATCAACTGCAGGCTGATTATAGGATCTTTGAAAAATGTGGAAAAAAGTTGAAAAAATGTTCAGTTGGAGCCTCGATATTACTAATTTATTTTATACAAAGTATACATTAAAACTTTTTGTATTGACTCATTTTTTTGGAAATTTCATTACTAAATTTAATTTGTTTAAGGTTTTTAGAGTCAAAAGAACCCTATTTAAATTATAGTTTTATCATGCACTAGTTATATGTTTTTAAGCAAATTGCTTAACTTAATAATTTGCTCACTTATTTTTCTCATCTGTATAATGAATGTAACTGGAGTATTTCTATGGGTGATGGTTGTGAAAGTTAACAAGCTAATGCATACAAGTTTAACAAATTATACATAGGATAATGTTTTTTTAAAAAAGGTAGCACATCTTTTATAATTATCATAAAGCATTAATAAATCCCATCAAATATTTTTATTACATAAATACTGAACTAAGATAATGTTATACTCTCAGATGTGTGTAAAGCATTAGACTACTCTCAAGGTATATGAATACAGGCAATTCTAAAAGAATGTAATCTGAGCCATATGGCGTGTGTAATGTCTCACCCAGTGGTTCTCAGGTTTGGAATGGATGAGAAGTGAACTGCTGTGGGAGAGGGTGGAGGAGAGAGTCTGGGACTAGATTAAAGGTGCCTGTGAGCAAGGGCCCGGCTTCCAGGCGTTGTCCCTGGCAGACACTCGCTTAGCTGTGCTGTGGTAGAAGAGTCTCTGCGTCCCTTTCTGTATTTCCACTCCATACTTTAGCTGGGGTTTAATTTCATCCTTGCAGGCCTAATGCTCAACTCACCCTCAGAAACTCTCTGGGTCCAAATACCCTCCAGTTGTACAAACTTGCAGTTGGAGTTAAGAGGTCTTTTGTCTCTGTACTGTTGGACCCGAGAGGTCTATGCCTTAGCAGGAGAAGGGACATCAGGGGGATGGTCAGAAGCGGGCAGAGCATTCACATGTCGCTTAGAACCATGTCTTCCTAAAGGGAGCACTGCTTAACAATGACCCAGGGAAACAGATCTACAAAGTAGGGGGTGTAGGCAACTCAGCCCTCCCATGCTAGTTTTAGATACTTAATAGAAATACTCAGATTCAAAGTGGGCCCTTTTTTCTGAGGTAGAAAAATCCTCCCATGTGGGTGGTCTTGGGGGTTCCCCTTCAGGATGGGAAACTTGTCAGTCCATATTTCTATCAGAAATGTCCTTTGTTCCTCATTCTCATTTGGTTGGAACTGTGCCCTGCATTCTTCCTCTCTGACATTTTTGTGGGTAGCCAGGCACAAGGACCAAAGAGCTGTTTGAGATGTGGACATGTGTCCACTACAGTGTTTTAAAGCAAGGACAAAGCTCATTTTAAAAACTTTAAAAAACTTGTCCACCATGAATATAATTTTCTGACAGCTCATATGGAGCCATAATCCAACACAAATGATTTCAATTCAGATTTGGTTCACAGGGTACATGTAATATTTTACACTGTGCTTTTCAAATGCACGGAGTTGTTTTCATATTGAATGGATATAATCAAGTGAAACAAAGTTCAGCAGTGCAGGGAAGGTAACAGAACAGCCTAAATTCAATCACTTGCCTCCATTTCCATCCTCCCGGGGAAGTTTCAACATGAGCATGACGAGCTAACCAGTTACTTGATTGACTGGCAGGTGAGGTCCTACCCCATGAGTAGGCTTTATAATCCCTTGTTGAAATCTACAGAACCCACTAGACATAACAGACAATGTTGAAACTAAACAAGCTCTTATGAAAAGCTATTTCCCATAGAAAATGGCAAGAGTAATATAACAGTGTTGAAGATTTTTCTTAGAGAATAAGCATAGCTTGGAACTTAAGCCCATATTTTAAAATCGATCTATGTGTCAGGGTGGTTATAAGTCTCAGTATATACTAATTGTCTTGACATAATTATTAGTAGTCCTCTTATGACTTTCAAGAGAGCCTGGGTTTAGACAATTAATTTTATGGTCATACTAACAGGGAAGTACATGGGAACTTGGAGGCTGAGTGATGTCTCTGCGATTTTAACAAAACCTTAGAGTACAGATACAAGACTTCAACCTGGCAGCAAATAAGACGTGAAGAATCATTAATGTTCTTAAAAGTGCTGTGGTAACAAATGTTTTTTCTTAGGCACAAGGCAGGAGGCAGACTGGTTGAAATGCTCCATCAGTAAGCACTGGTAGAGTTCTGCCCTGTGCTGTGCCTTTAGTTATTTGGGTCGAAATGTAGTCATTTATTCATTGTGCGGTTTTTCTTGAGCGATGGAAGGATACTAGGAGCTTCTAGTTGCCTGTCTTGCTGATGTCCCTTCCAGTTTCTCAATGATGCATTATATTTACAGGGAAAAATATTATATAGAGGGATAGAGTAAAAATGTCATACATAAACACAAGTGTTCATTATGTTGGGAATCATTCTCTGTGGAAGCTCAGGCTCGACTTTCCACACCATTACTGTATAACCTCTAGTGATAGCACAATTTACTGTATCATTAAATTCTGTTAAATTTCTTACTGCTTAAATGCTTTTTGACTTGTTCCACATAATAATTCCATTTCTACATCACTTTAGTATTTACTGGGTCTACAGGAAAGGACATGACCCAGGCATATTGAAATCTTATTTCTAGTGTCTACAATAGGTCATCCCTACTTCATTTAATTTTGGACTTAGGAACTTCCAATCTAGGACTCTGAGGCACCTGATTTGCATCAATTATTTATAATTTCAAGTTCTTTGGAAGTCTAAAGTTGTGTAATCTTGAGGGAAGAAAATTTAGCAAAATGCTGATTTCCTTGTGCATTGTACCGTTAATGCTTGGCTTGTTCCAGCTCTCTCTCTCCTTTTCTCCTTTACATGGGATCGTGTTTCCTGTTTATATAAACTGGGGTGATCCGGAGGTCTTTGCAGGCAATAAATCCTGCAAAGCAAAGGCAGAACAAGATAGGAAAACATTCTTTCCTCTAATAGAATTGATAAGGCAGGTCTGGACACGGCAGTACAATTTTTATGTTTTTAAAAAATTTCTAGTGTGGGTTTTGCACAAGGAAGGACCAAGAGCAGCAGACCATGTCTCTCTGTTTCAATTCTCCCTCAGAGAAAGCTCTGGGAAGCAGATCTGACATTGAGATTGTGGACAGGGATAGAATCATATGTGACATGATGACTGCAGTTTAATTATGAATAGAATAGGGGAGAAAGTTATTTCTCAATTGTCTCCTTCTTCCTTGTGGTTTGAACTTTTCAAGATAAAGGGAAATGTATATATTTTATTTACAAAATGAGGTGCATATAGAGAGATGATTTTCTTCACTTTTTAGATTACTTTAAAAACGTAATGGAGTGTTCCAAATCACAGAATTTTAGTGTTATATTGGGCTTTCAAATTGATACTATTGTTTTACAGTTGAAGGTACTGAGGTCCAGAGAGGCAGTAGAACTTTTCTTAATGTGCAGCGTCCCTCCTTTCCCATTATCTCTAATTCTTTAAACATGCATTTACATTCCTTGCTTGTCCCCTCAACCCCTAAACACACTTCCATGTTACTGTCTTGATTTTGCTTAGAGTTCATTGAGAACAGCAGGCTGAAAGTAAAGGTGGGATTCTTGAAGTGACCTCAAATGGCAATTGACCAGCTACATGTCAGATCTATTAAGTATAGAATATAAATGTCTTAGTACAATAATTAAGTAAATGAGATGAGGTATATATTAATCAGTGTGATGTAAGTGTTCCTAATTCTATATGAAATCAACACATTGTACCCCATAAATGCATTAATGTATATATTATCTATGTGTTTATGATTTAATAAAAAAAAGAAAGAAAAATAAAGGTATCTACAAAGCAAAACAAAAATAAAAACAAAGACAAAACCTCAAATCACATTCACTATATTAATTTCAAAAGAGAGTGAACAGAGCAGGCACAAGCTCCTCAAGCTCTCCTGAGCATAGGAGAAATTTGTAAGAAAACACATCCCTGAGACAAACCATGATGTTCAAGGAAGGTGCTCCAAGGACCATTATCTGGGGGGAAAAAAAATTCCAAGAACTTCCAAGAATAATTTAATTGTTTTCAGCAAGTAAGGAGGTGAGGGGAGATATGAAGATGGGGAGAAGGAAAGTCAAGTGTGAACAGAGAAAGACTTGAAAGAGTGGCAATGCCCTCAAGTGACCAAATAGCCCAGAGCTGGGCCATAAATCTCTTCACAGTTTTTCAAAGTCTAAGAAATCTGTGTTCATAAGTTAGCTAAAACACCTGCTCAAGTTTCACTTTTGGGTTACCTATGATCTGTAGGATTTAGCTTGAGTTTGAACGGTGATGAGAGATTGGTGAAGCTGACCCTGATCCCTATTGAGTTTTTCAAATTAAATGAATTGCCTTTTGCACAGATAACTTGTGTTATGGTTAAAGTGGTGACCGTCAGCTTCTTTGAAGAGCAATAAGTGGTGGAATGAACTCTCAACCTTTCCATTAACTTTTTATTTTGAACTAGTTATATAGACTCACTAGAAGTTGTAAAAATAATGCTGAGAGGTCCTCTTCTACTAGCTACCATCCCTTCTATCCCCATGGAGGAGTCATCATGTATGAATACAGTTCATTATCTAAACCAGGGTATTGGCATTGGCATGTAACAATGAACTAGACTGCAGATCTTACTCCAATTTCATTCGTTTTTACATGTACTCAGTTTTTTAAATGTATGTAGTTCTTTCTACTTTTTGGAGATGTGCACTTATAATGCTATAAACTTTCCTCTTATTAATGATTTTGCTATATCCCATTGGTTTTGATCATGTTGTGTTTTCATTTTTATTTTTTTCAAGACATTTTTAATTTTTTTTCTTAATCTCTTTATTGACTAGCTGGTCATTCAGAAGCATATTATTTAATTTTCATGTGCTTATGTATTTTCCAATGTTCCTCTTATCATTGATTTCTATTTTTATTCCATTATGGTTGGAGAAAATGCTTGGTATGATTTCAATTGCTTTGTATTTTTGAGACTTGTTTTGTGACCTAACATATGGTCTATCCTTGAGAATGATTTGTAAGAAGAATGAATTCTGCACCTTTTGGATGAAACATTCTGTAAATATCTATTAGGTCCATTTGGTTTATAGTGCAGAGTAAGTCCAAAGTTTCATTGCAGATTTTCTGTCTGTATGATCTGTTCAATGTTGAAACTGGGGATGTTGAGGTCTACAATGATTATCACATTGGGGTCTATTTCTCTCTTTAGATTTAATAATATTTGCTTTCTATTATCTGGGTGCTCCAGTGTTGGGTGCATATATATTTAGAATTGTTATATCCTCTCGCTGAATTGAGCTTTTTATCATTATATACTGACCTTCTTTGTTACTTTTTATAGTTTTTGTCTTGAAATATATTTTGTCAGTGATAGCTACTTCTACTACTTTGTGGTTTCCATTTGCATCTCTCTTTTTTCATCCCTTTATTTTCACTGTATGTGTGTCTTTATAGGTGAAGTGTGTCTCATACAGACAATATGTAGTTGGCTCTTGTTTTTTTTTGCAGTCAGCCATTCTATCTCATTTGATTGTAGAGTTCAGTCCATTCACATTCAATGTTATTATTGATAGATAAGGACTTATTCCTACCATGTTGTTATTTGATTTATGGTTGTTTTGTGCTCCTTCCTTCATTTCTTTCTTCTTTCCTGTCTTCATTTGTTAAAAGTGTTTTCTTTGGCTGTATGTTTTAATTTCTTATTTTTCACTTCTTATGTATTGCTAGCAAGAACTCAGGGCAGAGGATTTCCCTCTGGTCATACTGGTCAAAACAAACTTGCAGAATTCTGCCATGGGCTGTGTTTTCTGTGCTAGTGAGTCCCTGAGTTTCAATGCAAAGCCCCATAATCCCTCCACTCTCCCTTTCCCAGACACTCAGATATTCTCCACTGGGTGTTCTGGTGCAACACTACTCAGGGGTGGGGCAGGGTGACATAGGAGACTGCCTTTGCAGCCCTCTATAGTGCCTCTTTCTTTGATCCAGTGTTAAAACCAGGAAGTGTGATTTTCACCTAAGGTTTGGTTCTTCTGAAGGGACATGTTTATGTGGTTAGTAGTTTAATTAGGTAAACACCTAATTGTTAGGAGGTATAATTGCTCTATTCTGTGAATGTAGTTCTAAGAAAATGTATCCCATGTATAGGTTAACGTAACTACTACACCTAAGATATAGAACTGTTCCGTGCCCTCAAAGGACATCTGACACTACTCATCTGTATCATCTTTTGTTAACTTTTTATTTTATCTTATTTTTGTTCAGCAGGCCCAGGCCGGATTCAAACCCACTACCTCTGGTGCACAGGGCTGGCACTCTAACCTTGGAGCTATGGGCACCCAGTCGTTTATTTTTATTTATCTATCTTTGTTGTTTTGTTAGCTTTCTATATGCATAAATGCATCATGCAGCCCTATTCTTCTTAGCAAAGCAGATCAAGAATGGAAGTAAAAGTATCCAATGTACTCAGCCTTACTGTGAAACCAATTTATAGCTTTCTTATGAAAGCTATAACCCAATTATAGCCCAAGAAGAAGGGGAAAGGGGAGAGGGAGCGGAGAGGAGGGGGGAGGTTGGGTGAAGGGAGAGTAATTGGTGGGACCACACCTACAGTGTATCTTACAAGGGTATATGTGAAATTTAGTAGGTGTAGATTATAAATGTCTTAACACAATAACTAAGAAAATGCCATGAATGCTATGTTAAACAGTTTGATGAAAACATTTCAAATTATATATAAAACCAGCACATTGTACCCTATGATTTCATTAATGTACACAGCTATGATTTAATTTAAAAAAAGGAGAAAAACTATTTATTCTAGGGAAAATGATAAAAATTCTTTTGCCTTTAGGTAAGATTATAAAAAATTGAAATGAAAACTTGTCTAAGACTGTATGACACAGGTGATGTATATCATGATAGATATACAATATGATATAGTTCAAATTCCTAATATTATTCTTTCACAATGTCAAAGAAACTCTTTGAAAGATATAAAGCCCCACTGTCTACAGCTGTGGGTGATAGATTATAATGGAGTGATAAGACACTGTGTCAAATGTCATGTAGTCTGTTCTGTCTGGTCCTATTGAGTGAAGATTTTGACCCATCCATGCAATCTATTTCCTGTTTATGGAGGTGAAATTGATGTTCTAACATTCTGTCTTTCTTTTCATATATTTTGGATAGAATAAAGAGTATTTTAAAGGTGCAGTCTTCTTGCAGGACAAAAATAGGCATTTATGGCAGTTCTTTATTTAAAGATTTAAAAAGGTGAAACATTAGATGTTGTTTACAGCAGGCATTTCATATACATATGCTCTAGTAACTGGACAGGTAATGTTTCAGTGTGAAAAGGTATAATAGAATACCAACAGTGGGAACCTGTGATATATTAAAGCAGCAGTTCTCAACCTGTGGGTTGTGACCCCTTTGGGGGTTGAACAACCTTTTCACAGGTGTTGCCTAAATACATCCTGCATATCAGATATTTATATTATGATTCATAACAGTAGCAAAATTACAGTTATGAAGTAGCAATGAAAATAATTTTATGGTTGGGGTCACCACAACATGAGGAACTGTATTAAAGGGTGATGGCATTAGTAAGGTTGAGAACCACTGTATTAAAGAGATTTAAACACAGGTAATGCTCAACTGACCAAACAAGGCTCATGAGACAGCCTGGTTAAATTTCTAGGTCATGAATTTACAAATGCTATCTTTAAGAAAAGGTTGGGTAAGTGCTAAAACTTTGAAAAATTTGGAATTGCTCTCAGAAAAGTGAAGACATTCTGTAAAGAAAGCTTCCTATTAGTCAGTTAAATCTGCCTCTTGCTTCCTATTTCTATGCTGATGTGTTGTTGAAGGGATGGAATGAAGAGGGACAAACTAAGCCAAAAGAAGCCAGGGAGGAGACGGGCCCAAGATAAAAGGAAGAAGAGGAGGATGTACTTACTGCACCAGCCAGACTCTGTCAGGACCTTGCAGTCCTCCCAGTTTCAGCACCAGTGTGGTGTACATGTTTCTCCTGTGGTTCCCATTCTCCTCTCTGCAGAAGTGTTCGTTCTTCCTGATGAAGTTAGCCATGATTCACCAGCAGGGCTACCAACTACCTTGGGAAAACTGCTCTTGAAGGGAAAACCTTCAACTGTGAGCAATGGCTCTTTTTCTTAGTCTGGGATTACTACTAAGTAGGCTCTGCCAAGTTAGCGTGACCATCTACAGTTTGGACTTGGTGAGTGTGGGGCCTTCCAAGGCAGACACACCATGACAAAGGCCTCTGTCCAGGGCAGGATTAGAACAGCAAGGTAATGCTTTCCATTTCAACTCCTTATTTTCTCCCTTATCTATTTCAATGCATTGGATAAATGTACTAGAGCCAATTTTAGTCCTTTATTTACATTTTCAAGCAGCTCTATTTGTTTGTAAAGGTTCATATTTCATAACTTTTATTTTTTTTGTAGAAGACCTTTTTTTAAAAAAAAGAATAATTTACTCATTTCTTAAAAAGATATAATAAAACTCATTTTATATTGGAATTGATATATTAGATATACCCATTGGACTATTTTATAAATCTGAGATATGTTATGGAATTTTAGTGATCTTACTTTCCTGTAGCTTGAAGCATTTTGCTGTTTCATCACTCTAGAATTTATTTTATCATTACTTAGCAATTATCTCCAGCTGTGCTGAAAAAGAAGATGGAATAGCCTAGAGCAATAATGAGATAGTCAAATAAATCATTACTCCTTTCAGGTTTTATTTATTGTTTTGCTTAAAGTATTTTATCATCTTTCAAGAAGTTATAAAAATAAACTAGAGCCATTATAGTTTTTTTAAACTTTTATTGAATACAGTTGAGGGTCAAGAATTTTTAATTTTTCTTCCATAATTGGCAAAAAGCAAAAGTTGACAGATGAAGAGGGGTTTTCAAATTTGTTAGATGAATCAGAAGATAATACAAGGAGCCAACAGCACTCTTCTAGATTCTAACAATGGTTGTGAAATGGATTATATAATCCAAATCTCAGGCTATGATATTTCACATAACAATATCTCAGATTAATTTTCCCAAATCAGAGAATAGATGTATGAATAATACACTTCTGTGAGCATAAAGAAGCATGGTATATTCATCGTTAGTCATGCACCAAAGTATCACAGATCATGTGATACTTTGCAAACAGAATTTAGGCCATTTGTTTAGTCAAAAGTCCTATCACACATTATTTTGTTACTTATGTTTTTGGACTGCAATTTATTTGATGTAACTAGTAAATGGACAGATAGTTGTATATACAAAGGTGAATAGAAAGAAATAATATGACGTGTTAATAAAAATTAATCAAATTCATCATTCTAATAGATGTTCATGAATCTAAAATTAAAATGTTTTATAATTACAGAACAAAGGACACGATTCTATTTTCAATAAAGTTATGAGCTATAAAAATTTATAAAGTATCACATTTTGATGATACAAGTGAATGGAGAACTAGAAGTAATGACAAGATGAAACCTACCAGGGATATATTTGAAATCTAAAATCAGAATTTGCAAATTGGATATGTCCCTGTCGTTGTATTTAAAGGGCATTGAATTTATTTTTTTATTCCTTCCTTTCTTTCTCTATGTGTCTATCTTTATAGATACACATAGACACAAAATTTGGAAAATATGAAATAAAAATTTGAATGTTCTATATTTTACTCTTATTAAAATTTCAAATAAAGTTATTTCACTATTACTTTATTCATACTTGTTCATAAAATGACAAACATATAGAATATAAAAAGGGTTATTGGACCCAGATGGTAAATAGTTATATCTGTTTTCCTGGTTTACAGTGGGTTAAACAGAATGGAAAGAACAATGCCTACTCAGTATATATTGGAAGCTTATGTATGTATTATTATTATTAATTATTATTGTTGTCTGTTTTCTTTACTTAACTCTGTATTTAATATAAATATTAAATTATTATTATCTATTTTATTTACTTATTATTATTTACTTATTATAATTATCAATTATTGTCTATTTTCTTCCTTTACAAAGAAAATATTGTATTCTTTCTTCAAAACAATAAATAAATATTTCTTTCTTTCTTGTAAAGAAAGAAAATAGACAATAATTAGATATTAAGTAAATATTTAATATAAATAAGTAAATATGTATATAATATAAATTTTGAGAAACAGCATAACATATAAATATTACACTAAGAGGAATGTTAGCCTAAAGCTGAGGTTAGACCTTGTTTTGCTACACTGCTGTGTGATCTTAGATAAACAACTTAATTTTTCTGGACCTTAGTTTCCTAATTCTGTAAATATATAAGTAGAAAAGTTTTTCTGTCACATGCACATTGAAAGGTGTGGTCATATTGAAATGGTTAAAATCTGTTGTTTTTATTTTTTATTATTGTTATTATTATTTTGTGGTTACCAACACATAGGTGGTTTAATTACCTCAAATTGTTTTGTTAGAAGCTAAAGCAGGTATTTTTCCCTAACCAAATTATCTTTCTTATAAGCTAGTCTTTCATTCAACCTTTCATTCCTCAGCCACAAATTACTTGAGTATCTCTTCCATGTCAGCTGCAGAGGAAAAAATAAATAAGATCTTACCCTTAAAAGTCAGATGTGTAAGAAGTAAAGTCAATAAAGTATGCAAGTGTTGTGATGTGAATCTAAGACACGGAAGAAGTTCGAATGAGGGAGTCATGATGTCCCTGGGTGCATTGATAAGAAGTGTGGATATGCTCAGAAGGGACCAGAGAAAATGTGACTTTTTCTGTTTTACTTATGTTCATGAACATAATTCTATGTCATTAAACATTCTTATGCTTTATCATATTTAATAGATATACATCTATTATATTATAATTTTATAATATATATTATAATGCACGTGTATATATTATTTTATTATATACACATGATCATTTATTCAGCCAATCTTCTATTAGATAGATGTTTGTGGTGTTTCCAGTATTTTTGCCATTCTAAGTAACTCTCGCAGATAAATATGATGTATACTGATGATTTTTATCTGAAGGCCATAGAGGGACAGGGTTAAAGTAGGCTTTTGCTATTTGCTAGCAACTGGTCTCAAGAAGGGATTTAATAAAAACCTTTGTGGTCAGAAATGCTGCTAAAAGCTCCCAAGAGATAAAAGAACAAATCACTCTAGCTTGGCAATTAACTAGATTGATTTCTAGTTGGGGTTTAGATTTATCTGAGAACACACAGTTGTATTATATTTTTTATGCTTTGGATTAAAAACTTATATATAAGACCTGAAACTATAAAAATATTAGAAGGAAACCTAGGGAAAACTCTCCTGGACATTAATGCAGGCAAAGAATTTATGACAAAGACCTCAAAAGTACAGGAAACAAAAATAAAAGTAGACAAATTGGGACTTACAGTAAAAAGCTTCTGCACAGCAAAAGAAATAATCAACCAAGTGAAGAGATAACCTGATGAATGAGAGAAAATATTTGCAAGCTATTCACCCAACAGGGAACTAGTATTCAGAATATATAAGGAACTCAAACAACTCAATAGGAAAAAATATATAATTTTATTAAAGAGTAGGCAAAGGACATGAATAGACATTTATCAAAAGAGGACATGCAAATGGCCAGTAAGTGTATGAAAAAATGTTAAAGAAATGCACATCAAAACCACAATGAAATATCTTATGCTGGGCAGAATGGCTGTTATTACAAAGACAAAAAATAACAGACATTGGCAAGGATGTAGAGAAAAGGCAGCTGTTACACACTAGTGACAGGAATGTAAATTGGTAGAGCTTCTATGGATACTGATATGAAGATTTCTCAAAAAACTAAAAATGGAATTATTATTTAGTCCAGCCATCCTACTGCTATGTATCTACCCAAAGGGAAACAACCCTCTATAAAAAAGGAACATCTGCAGCACTATTCACAACAGGGAAGATATGTAATCGGCCTTAGTGCCCATCAATGGATGAATGGATAAAGAAAATGTGGGAGTTACAAACATTGGAAACCTATTTGGCCATGAAAAAGAATGAAATAGTCATTTGCAGCAACATGGATAAAATTGGAGGTAATTATCATAAGTGAAATAAGTCCAGCACAAAAAGATAAATATTGCATGCTTTCACTTACACGTGGGAGCTAAAAAATGTGATCACATGGAGGTAGAGAGTGGAAACATAGAGAACGGAGGCTGGGGAGGGAAGGGGCGGATGAAGAGAAGTGGGTTAACGAGTTCAAACATGTGGTTAGATGGAAGGCATAAATTCAAAGTTTGCAAGCAGAGTAGAGTGACTATACTAACAAAAATGTGCTGTATTTGGGTGATGGACACCCTAAATACCCTGATTTGATCACTGTGCATTATACACATGTAATGAAATTTCTCATTTACCCTATAAATTTGTACAAATTAAGAAAAAAAAAAAGTAGGTGAGCTGTTGTAGGAATAGACCAGGGAAAATCCCAGTACTTGGTGCCTTCATGGTCGGATTTGGTAGAAGGGACTCTGCTTAGTCCTGGGGATGCTTCTGCTTAGCCCTGGAGACACTTCCATGCTCTGCCCAGCATATTCTAAAGGAGGGTGTGTGCAAAGCAGAGTTAACCTTCTAAGAATGTCTTCCTTAGAGCTGTTAGTTAAGAAGAATGGCAAAGCTTGAATCTCTACTTAGAAGCCACTGAAACCAGGAGGTCAGCAATTACTCATCTTTGAGCAGTGGCTTCCAAACCTTATCATGGATAATTATGGCTGAAGTGCCCATTAAAATGCCTCAAACAGAATCTTTCTGTTTAATGAGGCCTAGATATCATCTGCTTTATTCTCATTGTACCCCCTAAGTATTTCTGATGCAGATATCTTGCCCCTAGGCCACATTTAAAGAAATATAACCCAAGATTGTGTATTCTGCCTCCCTCATTTTGATAATGATGGAAACTGAACCCAAAGCAATAATTAAATTCCATCCAAAAAAATCACATAGTGTCTGGCTGGAACTTGACTATCTTGACTTTCAAATTAATACCTAGTATTGAAATGACAACCACAAACCTCATTTTCTTAAAGAGAAGTAAAAATGTATAATTATAAGCATAGGGCACTTTTCTCTTAAACCAACAAAACAAAACAAAACAAAAAACCCAAAAGATTTTTGGCTGGAAATCATAAAACCTTGAATGTGTATGATGCAAATACCAACTATCAAAAAGAAAAAAGCTGCCCCTGTGTGTGGAAAGAATGCATGGGTAACAGGGCACTGAGAGCCAGAAGATTCCTACAAGGATAAGGTCTCAGAACACAAATGACAAACTATGTTTACAGAGTTTCCCAGGAGCTCAAAGCACATGGCAGACACTTTTTTTTTGTTGTGAATAATTCCTACAGTTGCACTCATTATTATTGATTCTGTCTTAACTGCCATGGAGATAAAAACTCAAAGAAAGTGCTTTTTTTTTTTTCATGTAACAAAAACATATATTACCCCAAATATGTATCTCTATGTCTATCTGTACATACATACATACATATGTATTTATTTCAGGTAAATGTGAGGGTAGAAACAACTAGGTTACAATGTTCACATTTATTAGGTAGAGTTCCTCTTGTTGAAGTGCCTAGTTTGTTGTAACAAAGACTGCACTCCACACAGCTTAGGGGCTAAGGACTTGTCCCACTTTGACTGATGGGTGCCAGTCCATATTCAGACAGGCCTCCTGGTTTCTTCCTGGCTCCACTTGGCATCAGGAAATAACTCTTCCATATGATCTGAGAATAAAACTTGCCAATATGAGAGTTGAGATTACTTTTTTAGGCCTATTGTTTTAATATCCTATAGCCTTATGTCTATCTACAGATAGATATTAAGGGTTATTAATATCTGTTGCATTGAAATTATATATTGCTTTGGGTATTGACATTTTAACAATGTTGATTCTTCCCAACTGTGAGCATGGTATGTTTTTCCATTTGTTAACATTTTCAGCTATTTCTTTTCTTAGAGTTTGATAGTTCTCTTTTATGATTGTCTTTGATTAGCTCTGTGGTTAATTCTGTGACATCATGCAAAACATCTGGACACAGTTCTC
>CAUYPK010039591.1:0-30989 GCA_963574355.1 Loris lydekkerianus | reverse complement strand
CAGCCTTAAAGAAAGATGGAGACTTTACCTCCTTTGTGTTTACATGGATGGAGCTGGAACATATTCTTCTTAGTCAAGTATCCCAAGAATGGAAGAAAAAGTATCCAATGTACTCACCCCTACTATGAAACTAATTTAGGGTTTCCACATAAATGCTGTAACCCATTTGCAACCTAGGAATAGGGGGAAGGGGGAAAGGGGGGAGGGTGGGGGGAGGTGGGTGGAAGGAGGGGGATTGGTGAGAATACACTTGTGGTGCATCTTACAATGGTATATGTGAAACTTAGTAAATGTAGAATGTAAATGTCTCAACACAATGACTGTGAAATTGCCAGGAAGGCTATGTGTGATATAAACGTGTCAACCGGTCTGTGAAACTAATGTATGATGCCCCATGATCATACCAATGTACATAGCTATGATTTAATTAAAAAAAAAAAAAGAAAAAGAAACCCTGAAGAAATATTAAATGAGAAAATAAGTGAAAAATATTAATTGGCACACCAAATTATGACTAGGAAGAAAATTAATATAATTAAATGATTACACTTCCAGGCATGGCATGAAATTAAGATGTAAGTATTCATATTAATTACAATCTATTTTTGACTGGTAAACCACTTTTTTCTTCTTCCTCTTTGAATCTTTATGTCTGGGAGATTTGTTTAGGATTAGGAACATGGGTTGAGGTTTATTTAGAATGACTGAGCTAGTCTTCAAGGTGGCCACTCATTTCTTACCTTCTTTTTCAGGTAAGCCATTCCCTCACTGAGAGGTGTCATCTGTTCTTCCACTCTCAGGATTTGAATTTGCCTGCAGATTATGGTGGTGGCACTTCATGACTTCCAAGGTTAGGCGGGTCATAAGAAGCCTTGAAACTTTTTCCTGAGTCTCATAGAATGCTGAGGAATCTAGGGGAAGCCCGGCTCTGTGCAAAAACCCTGACAGCGTTGAGACTGCCTATAATCCCAAGCTAGTCATGTGGAGAGGCTGTGTGGGGGGTTAGATAACTGACCAGCTTCCAGCTGTTCAACCTTTCCTTTTCCAGGTACCAGGTGTAGAGGTGCAGAAGGGACTACAGATGAAAACTACTGAGCAGAGTTTTCAACACCCTTTCCCACCACCAAATCAATGGAGCATATTAATTCACAAAATTATGAGGTAGTTTGTCACACACAGTGATAGATAACTGGAGCAAGGATGCCTACGGATTAAGATAGGGGTTATGTCTGCAGAACTTTAAGGTTATATGGAATCTGAAAGTTGGCACAGCTGAATTTCTGAGTTTACAAAAGGGAAAGCTGATGGTCAAAGAAGCTGTGACCTGTAAAAGTTGCCCAGTAAATTAGTAGTAGAACCAAGGTGAAAATAAAGTTTTCAATATGTACTATGCTTTCACTACATTAAAAAAACTTTGGGTTCCTTAGTTTAAGAAACATCAATATCCCTTTATAAATCAGCATCCACCTACCGAGCTCTTCTCTATGAGAGACACATTTCTTGATTTATACCAGCTCTCTCAGCGTCTCTGCCTGAACAGAAGAAAGCAAACCAAAATCAAATTTCTGTGTGGATTTTTTTTTCAGTTTGACTTCTGTTTCGTGGATCTGGACTCTGAAGGCTACGTCCTCGTAATTTTACTGTCCTTCTCTTCTTAGGCTCACAGCCACTTCCAGGTTATGCATGACATACACAATGTTTCCCTTGAACTGTAATAATATTAATTATTGTGCTTTTTTACATCTATGTCATTAAAAAAGCACTTAATAGAAAAATACTGATAGTGAACATGCTGTTCATCATGCCCAAGACAAACCTCTCACTCCCAGAAGCTCACATTGTGAAATAAATGATAAAAAGATTTTAGTAAAGATAATATATATGGTAAGTCTTTTAGTAATCCAGATAGTAGATCTGACATTAATTTATGTCCAAAGTACTATTGCAGAAGAAAGAGGAATTCACAACTAGAGTGAACAGAAATGGAAAATAACTGAATTCTAAGTACATACAGGGAGAAACTTGGAAAGTATATAGCTAGTTATTTTAGAACAACTTCAATGAAAAAATTAGAGCTAGTTTAGTAAATACTCAGGAGGAAGAAGTACCTGTTGAGTAGACGGCCCGAGCATTAGCATAGGAGCTTGAGATAGAACCTTTTCTGCAGATGTGCTTCAGATGCACAAAAAGTATGCCCTGAGAGGGCTGTGATTTTGAGTGTGGAGGACAGAAAACCCTGGTGACTGTCTTGCAGCCAAGATTCAGCAAGAGGTGGATGGAGCTGTCACACTTGGCAGCAGAGCTGAGCCTCTAATACACCGTGACATGAATTGTACACAATTTTGTCTTGACACCTCTCCCAGCAGCTAGGTAACTGTGCACCCACTCTATTCACTCTTGTACGATGGATCCTTTAGCACGTGCCTCATCTGAGACCTGGGGGCTTACCCACCGAGAACTCGAGGGCACAGAAGCCCAGGGCAAAGCTAGCTCGGCCACACAGACACCAAAGCTGAGGTTTGGACCTCAGCACATACTTCTTTGCACAAGTGATCTAATATAAGTTAATGAAGAAGAACATAATTGAGCTTATTCGTATAATATGGTGACCTTAACCTATTAGTTCAACCCCTAGTAAGTTCTCCTTTTTAGTACATTGAAACATTATTCTTTGCCAACCTTCTATATTCATGAATATCAGCATCGTTCTCTCACTTGGGGATGGGAGAACATGAGTAATTTCTTGAATATCTTTCCAGAAACAATTCTATAAATTTATATGCATATAAATCTATATATCTTTTTGTGGAAAATTTCAAATGAGAGCATGTTTGGGGCTCCCAAGATGACCTCATGGTCACAATTTACTCAAAGATTCACGGGAATGACCCACATAAGTCAAAAAGTTCTACTTACAACTGAGATATCTTACTGCAAAGGACACTGTACGGGACCTGTGGGACAAAGGTAAGCACAGCAGGAGAATGGAAGGATTGCACACAGGTTTCCGTGTCCTCGCTCTTTGCAAGAATTGCACAGATGCACATTTCTTGACTTAGGGAAGTCAGCACAAATCTCGAGAGTCCAGAGTTTTTAGAGGGTGATCGTCACACAGCTGCCTGACCCAGTCAGGATGCATTCCCGAGACAGGTCCCTGCTATGCATCGGGAACTTTCGTGTTTTGAACAAGTATGACCCACTGCTGTGGCTTTATGGGATAACATCCCTTGTCACGGGTCTCATGAATGTTCCTGGATGTTAATTCTCATCACTGTGGCTCTCAGCTTTCCCAGAGGTAAGAAGGAACTCCGTCAAATAATCCTACTGCACTAACTTTTTCCTCTCAGAGCACCCTATTCTGTATTTTTGCCTTTCTAAAAAACAAGAAAACAAAAAAACAACAACAGTATATTTTCAAGTTGTCAGTAAATATTTACCTCATTTTTTTATGGCTGCATATTCTTTGGCATGGAGGTGCTACTATTTGTTTAATCAGTCACCTATTGATGGAGGGGTGGACCTACACCATTTTATTGTTACGAACATTGGTATAATTAACCTCCTCACTTGATGGTGGACATGAGGAAGGACACTCAAAGGAGTCACTACTTAGAAAAGAGTGAGTAGGCTCAGTGCCCGGTGTCTGTAGTCCTAGCTAGTTGGGAGATTCAGGCAAGTGCTGTAGGCTGCGATGCTACAGCACTCTACCAAGGGCAACATCGTGAGACTCCATCTCAAAAAAAAAAAAAAAAAAAAAGTGAGTAGAAACCTGGATTTATAGTATCCCTCCACCTCTTTGAGGATTCCCTTCTTCCTCTGAAAAGTTTTCACTTATTTTGTTTATATGGATATTGCCAACTATCACTCTTGAGTCTTTTTTTTTTTTTTTTTTTTTAATTCCCACAATCAGTATAAGTGACTGAATCTTCCTCCCCATACACTAAGGTATGCATTTCTTATTTGGAACTGTAGGAATCATACTTTCACAATTTCATCTACCAATATGTCACAATATCTGTCTCTGATGCGGTTGTGAATTTGGGCCCAGGTTTAAATCACTGCACCATCTCAACTAGCAATGTGACATGGTGTAACTGACAACCTCTCTGCGATTTTTCTATGAACTAATTGAACGTTTATGTGCCACACAATAAGTGCTCAGTAAATGCTAGCTTTACTAGTTTATTTACTATTTTAATTTAAATGGATAAAATTCTTTTTATGCTTAAACAATAATATTTATGGCAAGTATGTGATTTATATATTATTCCAAGACACCTACCTATAAAAATAAAAGAAAATATGCTTTTTGTAAACACAGCTTAAAAAGTACTATCCTAAACAACAGAATATTATCAGATATTTTGGACAGCATGAATCTAATAAGTTATATCTCATTGCTGTTCCCTTTTTATGTGGTACTTTCTTCAACGAAAAACAAAATACATATCAATGAAATAAAACCCTCTTTTATCCCAAACATTAAATTTGCTTTTGATAATTGCTCATTATTTTTCTTCTAAAATAAACATATTCTCAGAATGCCCTAGAAACTTTTGTTTTGGCAAAAATAAAATCCTTATCACATAAAGAACTTGTGTGGTAGAAAAGAAAATTATCTCAAATTTTAAGTTGTCAGCAAATTTTGAATTGCAATTCTCAAACTTGAAATCATGAGTGGTAGTTAACCTTTTAAATTAGAATTCTGATGAGTTTTTAATGTAAGCAGTAAATCGCTAATTATTATCACAGAAAGCACAGATTAGGGAAAAAACTATGGTCCTTAAAGAAATGGCTAAATCTAAACTTTTAGGTGTTTTTTTTCCCTCAAAACAAGTAGAAAATAGACATTGAGAGACATTATTTGTCAGTTTCTAACAGCCATAATCAGTATTTTTCAATTTCCCTTTGTCAACAGAATGTCACTGCATCAGCAAGAGAACCCTAAACATTTCACTCCTGCTACTGGCCTCCACTCTAACCCCAATTCCAGCTTTTCATTCATTGAATTTCTTTGGGTTCTCTATAAAAAAACTCATTGTTGCACAAAATTCATAATATTACCATTAAATCGTCCCATTCTTTTGACTTTGAGCTATGCTACCTTTTTTTCCCAATAAGAATAATTCCTATGTATATCAGATTTTTTCCCTATGAAATAATTTTGTTAACCTGAAATACGATATATAAGAGTAAACCCTTTTCCATTATTTAGAAAACTATAATATTTTATCATTTAGGTAAATAAAACTTCCTTGGTCCTACTTGAACAGAGTTTTCATCAAGTATTTGCTTTTTTTTTTTTTTTTTTTTTTTTGAGATAGAGTCTCATTCTGTTGCCCTCGGTAGTGTGCCGTGGCATCACAGCTCACAGCAACCACCAACTTGGACTTAAGCTGTTCTCTTGCCTCAGCTTCCCTAGTACCTGGGACTACAGTTGCCTGCCATAACGCCTGGCTACTTTTTGTTGCAGTTGCCACTGTTGTTTTAGCTAGCTGGGGCTGGGTTCACACCTGCCACCCTCAATATATATGCCACCCACTTATATGCTTCTTATCTCATTTTTCCACCCAAAATCAAGTGCAGCCTTTAAATTGTCATTCATCAATAATAAATATCAATGTGAACATATGACTAAAAATATGGATGTGACAGTAATCAATTTGGATAATCAGACTTCATTGAGTAGTACTGATGGTAAATATAGTTATGGATTTTTAGATAGCCAAATTGAAAGGAAAATAAAATAATTTACAATGAGGGCAAGAGGACCGAGTAAATAGATAACAATAAAAGATGAGTTTTTGTAGGTACTCTTTTTAAAAGTAAAAAAAGTTGGTCTCCAGTAGGGAAAGAACACACAATCTGCTCTCTTAAGAGAAAAATAATCAATGCAATGAGGCAAAAGGCAGGTGAAATTGCCACAGATTGAGTTTGCTTTTGGATAGAGGAGGGAACATGAATTCACTTCTGTCATTGTCTTGAGAACTATAAGGCCAAGTAGAAGTAAAATGCCAAGTCCCTTGATCCCTAAGACATTCATACACAGACTTGTAGAGCCAGCCAGAAATGTCTGAATAGTCAGAAGGAATACTTAATTCAGGAAAGAAACAATATATAGTAATAAGAATAGGGAACTTGATAAAATGCATATATGCTTATTAATCAAAACCTTTTACATAGCGAATTGAAATATTTATGTTAATTCATATTTACCACATCTATTCTTACCTGAAAGTAAAGACTAAGGGTCAGAGCCAAAGTGCTAAGATATTTGTTAATAGTAGCGATGGTAATGGGTGACAGTGTTGCTGAGTAGCCAAAATAACCTCGTTAGAACCATACATTAAGTATAACATTAGAATCTATCAACTAGTGAGATTCACTTCTCTAAAAGAAAAGTGAGTTTGGGTAAAAAAAAAAATGCTAAACTACTTTGTTGGAGAGAAGTAAGAATTTGTTTTAGTGCTGATTTCTTAAGGGAAAATATTTTCCAAAGTGATTGTGTGTGTGTGTGTGTGTGTGATTTCAGGGAGTAGACAGTGTTTTTATCATAATATTCTGAGATTAAAAAAAAAAAAAAAGCATACCTGTTAACCTGGCAGGGTTTCAGCTATGCTTCCTAACATCCTAGCACACACCTTGCCAATGTACATAATACTAATTTATAAAATGTATTTCATTAAAATGCACCTATACCCCAATACCTTGGCAATGGACAATTTGAAAATAAATGGATAACAACTTTATTCTAGTCATTTTGAGCTGACATTAAATTCCAACAATAGTGAGGATAAGAAAACAGCCTGTGCTAAGCCTCCCCTTAAACTCTGTGTTCCAGGTTCCCAGGGACACTGCTTAATACCACATGACAAGTTAGCATTTCTCCCATGGTGATTCTTCCTTCACAGAGGAAATGAAAGAATTCATTGAATATGTGATATTACTCGTTTTTTCTCATGTGCATTCCTGACCAAAAATTTAAAAAAAATACACATAATATAAAAGAATTATATGTACCGATCAGTTCTATATTGCTCGTCTGTTTTAAATTCCAGGTTTGCAAATTAGATGCACAATTTTGAAGCTCTACATTGACAAAACTCTTACAAGAACTTACTCTCACATTAGAAATAAAACATGAATTACCATGTCAGCCTGTAAGTAACCTCAACATAAAGTAAATATCTCCTTTAAATTGAACAAAGAAAAATAAGACACAGAATAAGACATATGATGATGATTTGTCCACAGCGTGAGGAGTGGGGCGTTCAGTGCTGTGGGCTTGTCTTCATTAAAGTGGGCATCACTGTGTATCTCTGATAGCCTCAAAGATAAAAACAACACACTCTTCATTTTGGAAAATTTAATGAATAAAATTCCATGAAGCAGTGAAAGGGGCATTATTATCAACTGATGGGGGAATAATAGGTAAAGCAGCACAAGTTACCTCAAAGGCAGCACCAACAGCAAAGTACTATCTATGGGTTGGCTTATAAACAACAGCAATTTATTTCCCGAAGTTCTGAAGACTGGAAGTCTTGGATCAAGGTGCCAGTGTGGTTGGATTCTGGTGAGGGCCTTCTTTGCCACGCAGACTGCTGACTTCTTGCTGTATTCTCATTTGGCAAAAAAGGGAATATGAGTGCTGTCTGGGCTCCCTTTCATAATAGCATTAATTCCATCCCTGAGGGCTCTACCTTCATGACTTAATTATTAGGGTTTTAACACATGACTTTTTTTTTTGGGGGGGGGGAGAGACACACAAACATTTAGTCCCTGGCAGGTGTTCTGTGGAAAACAAGAAGGTTGGAGAAGTGTTGTGGGAGCCATCCATGAAAAGAAGCATGCATTTATTTCTCACCATATTAAACACAGTATGACGCTGTAATGAAGATGCAGTGACAACATGCCCCAGAGGCATTAGAAAAATCTTAGTGCATTATCAAAAAACACTTTTAGTGGGTGCATGCATTCTGAGCAGAGGAGTTGCATTAGACCTTCATAGTAAAGTCTAATATTTGTGTTCTTTAGGGAGACTCTAACAACATTAAAAGAGTCCAGCAGCAAGAAACTCCCCAAAAGTTTATCTTCAAGTCCAGCTATGTCAGGTACTGTGTGTTTGAGACTCTCTTCATTTAACACTGACCTGAGGAGCAGACAGGTCCAATAGATCACAGGACCCATATGCTTCACAAGGGTAATCCTTAATATTAAAAAATGATTTAAAATAATAGAACAAATGTGTCATGGTGTATGTCCCAAAGGTTCATTATGTGCTGCTGGACTAATAACTTTATCAATCTATTCACATATTGTGTGTTAAATAAAATTATTTTGAAATGAAATAGTAGAAGGTGATGTATGAACAATTAGAACTTCTAAGGGTGTACCAGTCTCTACTGGGTTGAATCCTACCTATCCTCTGTCACAGCTGAAGTCCCAAGTCAAGGTATGTTAGATACACTGAGGAACAAGCCAAAGAGAGATAGGACTTTGATTTTACTTCCTACTTGAGTTTCTGAAGAGAGATCACCTACCAGAGTACCTGTGGACCCCTGATTGCTATTCACCATATGTTTCTGGTTCCTTTCCCTTTCAAGTATGTGGCACAATTGTAATTCCTGTCCACTTGTGTTGGGAAGGGACTATGTGACTAATTCTACCAAACAACTTGTTAATTTGAAAGTGGAAGCACTTAATTACCAGTGTGAGATTATCTAGAACTCTTTTTTTCACACGATTTTCCACATACCTTACAAGAGAACATGAAAGGTAGCTGAGAATTTGGGTACAACTTGCTGTAGGAAATGATCAAGGTGTTAATTGACCCTGTAAACAAAGGCAGCAAAGCTAATCAATGAAAGAAACCAGATAGGACTCAACAACCAGAGTTTGGAGAATCTACTCCATTAGCGGAAATGATGTGGTATCCATCAGAAAAGGGTGATACGCTTGTTTTCTGGGTGCATGGCCTATGCCAAGTGAACAGCCAACGGGATGTAGCAACTACAGCCTTTGGGAGTGAAGCCAAGAAACACCTGGAGTTGAGGATATAATAACTATACTGCAGAAGATGTCATCTAAGCACCTAGGGACCTAGGGACCTGACCAGTAGAGATAAACTCAGATACCAGTGTATACCAAGAAACTTTCTCCACCCACACAGTACCTTAAGTTTACATGAGCCTTCATATGCCAAAATGCTGTCTTTGAAAACATTAGAGAGAAGGTGAAAATCTGAAAGACAGCACTTACTGGAAAAGATGGACTCATCTAAAATAGTCTATTCAACCCAGTAAAGACTGGGACGTAGACTTATATCTTGTTTTTTACAAATCTGAACATATATAGCAGATTTGGCAAGCAGGTAGCCATTTTCCTTACAACATTCCAAATACTAGAAGTGACTGACAATACTAAAAGAAAAGGCAATTAATTTATTTTTAGGACTATTTCTAGCCTTTCCAATAAGGATCTTAACTCTAGAAGCTTGAAATGGTGCAGAAAGAATCAGAACAGCCAAATGCTTCTGCTCTGTATGATGACTCTATGGCAAAATCTTAATGAATCTTTCACTGATCTGATGCCTCTCTTCATGCATGCCATCAATTATATATTTTAGGTGAGTTAAGATATGATAAAACTAACAGTGCTAGTCATAGATAATCATAAAATATCATTTGCAGGTTAATTCATCTAGAATCACACATCTGACTCCTTGGCCACATTTACCATAGATGCTATTATGTTTGGATGCAGACAGCAGATTCACTTGACATTCAAAATGCCATTTAATGCAACTCAGAGAAAAGAGTAAACTAAAAATAAGTATTCATTGGCTTTCATATTTCTAATAACTATCAGAAGAGATAGTAAACTAAATTTCGTATCTCAAGGCTACAAGCAGAATGTTTCCCTGTACAGTCATACACTTTTATCAATGCTGTGTTCCAAATATCTTTTTATTAGATTAAAATCACTGTGTCGAACGTCTGGGAACATTGACCAGCTCCATCTGGCCCTTGTATCTGTAAACAAATGAGAAGAACAAACAAACATTATAATTTGGGGGAGAAAAATGATTAAACAAGGTATAACTAATATAAAATTTGAATCTAAAATTTTTGTATCTACTAACATTAAATACAGACTTTGTCAACTTTTAGATTTTATGTTATTATGTATGTTTTAATGATTTTCATTATTTCTTTTCAAAACAATGAATTTTATACCATATTCTGTTTTGATATATTACATTCTTATAAATAATGGATACTTTATATAGCTATCAACCACATATTGTAAAGAAATACTTCAGGGTGAGCTTTCCCAGTGTAAGCATTTTCCATGTATTTTGTAATCTGATTTCTATTCCTCAAAATAAGAAATAAATAAGAAATAAATATTATAAAGACTCTTATAAAATTCTCAAAATTAATTAATTAATTCTTTTATGTGATGCATTTGGGTATTTTTCTGGATCGGCCACCAGAAACCATGGTCAGTGTTTTGAGAAAGTATGGCTGAGTAGATTAAAATTTGAATTAATCTAAAGAACTATGAGGACAAAAAATAAAAAAGTCCTTTGTAGTCTATTTCTATTTCTTTTATGTTTGAAATAGAGAATATGTATTGTGTTCTAAATTACCTTTTTGATAAAGTTAAATTCTTGCTAAAGTACCTCATCTATTCTTTGATTCACTGGACTTTCTAACCATCTGTATGTTTCACTGACGGAAAAGAGTACAGAGCATATTACACTATAGGCTTTCAGGGAGAAAAATATGTTGCTCTATCAAGTCATTAACAAAGTAGGGTTCGGGTTGGCAATGCAAGTTAATTTGAATATTTTTGTGGCCAAGAGGATAAAAAGAGGTCAAAACAGTACACACATCCAATTAGGCTATTTCAACCCTCTTTGGACCATACTGTGAATCCCATTGCTATCCTGTTTTCTTTTTTCGTAATCTAAGAAGAGGATATGGTGGTTATAACCTTACAGGATGTACAACTGAGGAATTTCAATGAGTATTTATGATTAGGTCTATAATAATTTTAAAAAGAGACTGCTTTAACAAACTAAGTGGAGAGTCAATACCAGTATAATTTACTCTAAACTGTGTGAGAGAGAGAGAGAGAGAGAGAGAGAGATGTGGTGGGGAAACTCATTAATCTCGAAGGAGAAAGCTTTCTTGAGGAAATTATTGAGAAGGAAAACAAATTTAATTTTATTAATACTTTCTTCATTGGAATATATTTCACATTTTACTAGTCTTGTTTTTAATGAATATAATTTAGAAATTATAATTTTAGGTTAAATACTAGTGCAATATTTTTTAAAACGAAGTAGTTGAATTCTAACTTTAAAAACTTTAATTTTTTATTTAAGTTGCTTTTTTGGTAACATGCTTGTTAAGTATTTCAAAATCCATCTCTTTTGCAAAATTACATATGCATACAATTTGAAGTGCAGCACATTACAGCAGAATAGGTACCTTACCAAATTTAGTATCTGGTATCCAACCTCAGCCTGGAAGAACCACATGTAACGATTAATAATAAATTCCTACAAATCAAAAGTATTTAAATCATACTTTTTCTGGTTGAATTTTTATATCAGTGTAAAATTCACATAACATGAAATATGCCATTAACTACTGTAAGTGTACAATTCTGTAGAATTTAGTACTTTCAAAAGTTCTGTGTTCTTATTGTAAAGTACGGGGGTGTTAAAGAAGGCCATCTTTACTTCTATGAAAGTTAGAGGAAGCATAATCTAGAAGCACATGCTCTCTTTTGACACCAGTTGCCACCACAAGGAATTTCCAAAACCAACTTCAGTTTGATAATTCACTGGAAAGGTTCACACAATTCACTGAAAAGTTCTATACCCATGATTATGATTTATTATAGATGTTGTTAACAAAAAATTTTAATAAATCTAACTACATTAAAAAAAGTAAAGGATTTTATTCTAAGCCAAATATGAATGATTGAAAGTCAGGGAGTAATAGTCTCAGTGCATCCAAGGGAGTTGGGTTATTGTTTGGTTTGGATTTATACATTTCACAGGGACAGGAATTGCAGGCAAAATCACAAACCAATATGTGGAAGGTATATACTGGTTTGGTCTGAAAAGGCAGGACATCTTGAAGTGGGGGCTTACAGGTTATAGGTAGGTTCAGAGATTCTTTAATTCATAATTGGTTAAAGGAATAAAGCTTCACCTAAAAGCTTGGAGTCAGTTGAAAAGCATGTTTATTTATTTATTTATTTATTTTATTGTTGGGGATTCATTGAGGAAACAATAAACCAGATTACACTGATTGCATTTGTTAGGCAAAGTTCCTCTTGCAATCGTGTCTTGCCTCCAAAAGGTGTGGCACACACCAAGGCCCCAGCCCCCTCCCTCCTTTCCTCTCTCTGCCCTCCCCTTCTCCCACCCCCACCATGACCTTAATTGTCATTAATTGTCCTCATATCAAAATTGAGTACATAGAATTCATGCTTTTCCATTCTTGTGATGCTTTACTAAGAATAATGTTTTCCTCTTCTATCCAAGTTAATACAAAGGATGTATTTTTTTAAATGTCTGAGTAGTATTCCATGGTGTACATATACCACAGCTTGTTAATCCATTCCTGGGTTGGTGGACATTTAGGCTGTTTCCACAATTTGGAGATTATAAATTGAGCTTCAATAAACAGTCTAGTGCAAGTGTCCTTATGATAAAAGGATTTTTTTCCTTCTGGGTAGATGCCTAGTAATGGAATTGCAGGATCAAATGGGAGGTCTGGCTTGAGTGCTTTGAGGTTTCTCCATACTTCCTTCCAAAAAGGTTGTACTAGTTTGCAGACCCACCAGCAGTATAAAAGTGTTCCCTTGTCTCCACATCCACACCAGCATCTGCAGTTTTGAGATTTTGTGATGTGGTCCATTCTCGCTGGGGTTAGATAGTATCTCAGGGTGGTTTTGATTTGCATTTCTCTAATATATAAGGATGATGAGCATTTTTCCATATGTTTATTAGCCATTCATCTGTCTTTTTTAGAGAAGGTTTTATTCATGACTCTTGCCCAAGTTAAGGAAGTCTTATAATCATAAAACAAGCCACAATATACTCGAATTTGTCAGCTAAGCAAATTGATGACTTACAAGCATGACTTAATCTTTACCTTTCAAGGCCTTAGGTCTTATTTATATTAATAAGTTAGTGCCTTATTGTCACATAGATTCTGTTCTGTCAGTCTTATGATCACTATTTTAACATTAATGCTGGTCAGTTGTTGTATCTACACCCCAAAATGGAGGAGGCATACCTTCCTGCTATAGCTGGGAACTACATTTTAATCTTATACTCTTACCTATGCATGTCTTCGTTAGACTGATATTAATCTGTACACTTTCCCATTGTAAACCAAAAATAAAATCCTAAGCCCCCTAGGAACTGAATGCACCCCCTGTTGGCCAAGGAGACCAAAGACTTTCAGTAAAAAGAAGAAAGATTTCTCTGACTAAAGGTGCTTTCTCTGATTTACCATTTTTATTGCTGTGTTATCTATTTTTAAAGTATCACTTATGGAATTAAAAATATGACATATGCACATAGGAATTAAATATGTCAAAGGTTTTATTAGTCCCATTAATTATATAAAGTTGTCTGCATGTAGGCAATGCTAGTCAATAAAAGGAAACCAGGATCAAAAACAAAGATGAAAGAAGATAATAAACTTGTAGTCACTTGAATGTGACTTTGGGCTGACTTTCTACTTATAAATATCTGAGATCTTTAGAATTTCTTCTAAAGAAAAAAATATTCTTGGTAAAACTACATTCAGATGGAATAAGGAAACAATTTCTAGACAAATGATGTGACATTCCTGAGCTGTACTTTCTCCTTTTTACTTCTATCTGCTCAGTATTCTTCCTAGGATTGCTGTGAAACTTAAATGAGATACACAAATTGTTTACTGGGTACGTTTAATAAATTGAACAAAAGGCATAATTGCAGTTTGACCTCTGCAGCTGCCTCTCTCATACACTATTTTATTGCTGTTGATAGTAAGATCCCTGATAAGATTTCTTATGGAGCATGTGGACCAGCAAATAGTATTTAAACTACTCCCTGGGTTTCTCCACTTCGTCATAGATTATTGTATTTCACTCCTTAAGCTCTGTCTTCTTAAGAGACCTGAATATAGGGTCACTCCTGAACTGTTGACATCTACTGACACAACTGTGGCATGTGATGAGTCATGGGCCATCCTGGGTATCACACAATCCATTGCCCATGCATGCAATATTTCTTTGGCTGTATTATTACAAGGAAGGCAATTCCTTCTTCATTTTAATAAATTTCATCCTCACTTTCTAGGATCTGTTTTTGTAGTTCTTTGCCTGCTCTCCTTTCACCTAACTCCTCTTCATACCCTGGACTCCTTTCAGCCTAAAGTGGGAAAATAAATAAGTTACATAAGGCATTAAATAATTCAAGCCTGGCTCAACTGAAGCGTTTACAGCCACAGAATCTTATTCTCTCCATAAACCAGAGTATTTAAAACTTATAATCATGTTTGTAGTTATGTGACTAAAATATCCTTCCTTTTGTAAATATCAAATAAACACTTTACCAGAATTCCTAGATTATCATCATGCAAAGCATTCTGATTACAGTTTTATTTAGCAACCTCAAAAGTCTCTTTTTTCCACTTCAAAATTTGACTAAGAGAAGCAGACTCTCAGATAACAACTTTTAGCTAGAGATGACAAATAATACAGGTTAGGACAATATAAATCTTAGCTATTGGTGTGACAATCTCTTTGATCTTGAGAAAGTTTGAAGGTATTTTATATATCAGAATAAGAATAGATGGTCCTTGGTAAGGGGTAGTAGAATTCTGAGAAAATTGTACTCTTTTCCTCGTAAAAATAAAAGGTCTTATGTAGCACCAGCCTACTGTGTTTCTTAAGAGTAAATTCATGTAGGTTTTAAAGAAGACCACAAGAGAATATTTTCTCTTAATTTTATGAATGATTAGTGCTGATGGCCAGGGTAGGAGTAAGATCCCTCCAGAAATCTGCAGTATGGAAAAAAGTAATCTTAGCTGATCTTTATCATCAAATACAGTCAGAGGAGATAAGAAAGACCAAATGCAGTAATAAATTACTTTCATTGTGCTTTTAGCTAGCAAATGAAACAAAATATGGTATGGCTGTTATTTATATCTTACAATGCTAGACAATTAAGTTTGCAAACTCATCTTAGAGAAAGCGTTCCATACCTCATTGCTGAATATCAGTAGTCACCTTCAAAGCTATCCACAAAAATACCAGTGCCTATTTCACTCTTCATATACTTTTTCTAGGATGACTTCATGAACTTAATTGTCAGACTTCGTATGATGACAGCTCTGAGAGCCATTCCAGCAAAAGAGTTCCAAAATTGCTTTGAAGGGTGGACTAGGCACTGGCATCAGAGCATAGCTTTCCGAGGGGAGTACTTTCATGGTGACTGTACTGATACTCAGTGAGGAGGTGTGTAGCACTTTTTCTGGGACGAGTTTGTGAACTTAATTGTCTGACTTTGTCAGGACAAAAACAGGCAAGTCTATTAATTTTGTTGAAATGGCTAATAAATGTTTGTAGTTTTCTGTGTACAGACATTTTGCCTCCTTGATTATGTTTATTCCCAAGTATTTTATTCTTTTATATGCCATTGTCAGTGGAATTATTTTCTTAATTTTCATTTCCATTGCTCATTTTTATTTTTATTTCCACTACTCATCTTTAATATATAAACACATATTGATTTTTTTATGTTAATTTTGTATCCTATAACCTTGCTGAATTCATTTATTAGTTTTAAGATTTTGAGGGGGTGGTATCTTTAGGATTTTCTACATATAAGGTCATATTATCTGTGAACACAGATAATTTAACTTTCTCCTTTCCATTTGGAATGTCTTTTTGAATTGCTTCTTCTTGTGTTCTGGCTAGACTTTCAGTGCAATGTGGAATAAAATTCACAAAACTGAGGATCTTTGTCTTGTTCTTGGTCTCAGAGAAACCCCTTTTGCTCTTTCAACACTACCTGTGGTATAAACAGGGGGATTTTCATTTATGGCCTTTATTATATTTTTTGTTAGTTTCCTTTTACTTCTGGCTTGTTGAGTATTTTTATCATAACATTTGAATTTGGTCAAAGTTGCCTAATGAATGCTTTTTCTGTATCAAGTGAGATGATGATGTGAAGTTTTTCATCATTCTGCTAATGGGGTGTATTACAAAGATATATTTTCATATGACACAAAATCCTTGAGTTCTAGGAATAAAATACACCCTTTTAAAAAGCTGTTGAATTCTGTTTGCTAGTATATTGTGGAGTATTTTTGCATTATTATTCATCATGAATATTGGTCTCTTGTTTTATTTCCTTGTAGTGTGTCTGTCTGAGTTTGATATTAGAGTATTACTAACCTCTAGAATGAGTTTGGAAATACTCTCTATTTTTCAATATTCTGGGAAAGACTGGTGTTAAATCTCCTTTAAATGTTTGCCAGAACTCATCAATCAAGGTATTTGGTCCTGGGCTTGCTTTATTGGGGGATTTTTTTATTACTCAATCTCCTCATCCCTTACAAGTCCATTCAGATTTTTTATTTCTTCTTGATTCAGTCCTGGTAGGTTGTGTTTCTAGGAACACATCTGCTTCATCTAGGTTATCCAATTTGTTGGTGTAAAATTGTTCCCAATATTCTCTCAGAATCCTTTTTATTTTTGTAAAATAAGTTGTAATGTACTATCTTTCATTTCTCATTTTAGATATTTGAATTTTTTCTTCTTTCATAGTTAATTTAGCTAAAGGCTTGTCAATTTGGTCCATCTTTTCAAAGAATCAACTCTTTTTTTCATTAATTTATCTATTGTCTTTCTATACTTTATTTAGTTTATCTCTGCTGTAATCTTTCTTATCTCTTTCTGTGTGTTAGATGCGGGATAAGTTTCTTCTTGCTGGGATTGTAACTGGAATTGCACTGAATCTACAGAGCAAGTTGGGAGGAACTGTTATCTTCAGTTTGAGTTTACCATGTTAAGTTTTGAAATTAAATAGGTTAAACCTTTGGTTTTTGACTGTAATAATTTTCCTACAATAGGTTCTTTGCCTTTCTATATAAATATTAGAATCTCTTGTCATTTTCTCTAAGTAAACAAGCTAAAATTTTGATTGGGAGTATTACTTTGACTCCATAGCCCAAATGGGGAAGAAATTATATCTTTAGAATATTGGTCTTCTGATCCATAGTCTATGTATCATTTATCTAGCCATCTTTAATTTTCTATTAAAATGTTAGTGTATTGACATGTATCTTGTTAAATATCTGTAAATCTTTTATTTTTATGATGGCATTTTACATTCAGTTTGAAATTTTTGTTGGTAAAATATAAACATATAATTGTCCTATGTTGTGTCCTCCATTATCATATTTTGTGTCCTGCAAATCTCACTGCAAATCTCAGTGTTTTAGTCAATGTTGTGGAGATTCTATAAGATGTTACATGTTAAATTCATGTAAAGCAATGCCCTCTGAGAATATAGTCTTTTTACTTTTAATTCTGAATTAAGTTTATTTCTTTTTCTTTCTTTTTTGAACTGGCTAGGATGGCTGATATAACATCATGTGCAAGTGGTAAGAGGAGACACCTAAACTATCTGTTGTACTTAGTACGTCCACTGGCAACATAAGAGTTGCATGATTCCACAGTCTCATCAGCATGTTTGCTTTAATATTTTCTTATTCCTATTTAATGGTAGGTAACACATACTTCATAAAATGATTTGGAAAGTTTTACCTTCTCTTTTATTTTCCAAATGTTTATATAAAATCATTTATTTTTTATAAATTTTTAAAAAAATTAGTAGAAAACATGTGGTCTACAGTTGCCTTAGCAAAAAGAGTTTATCCAATTTCTTTAGAAGATATAGTGCTATTGATGTATTCGTTCTTAAATGAACCTTTAAAAATAGATTATGCTATTTGAAGAATTTGTCTATTTCATCTATTTTATTAAATTATTGGTATAAAGTTATTTGTAATACACCTATTGCTTATTTCTTCTTTGTAAGATCTGTAATAACATTTTCTAATACATTCCAATTATTAGTAATTTACATGTTCTCTTATTTTTTCCTGATCAATCTGCCTAGAGCAGTGTTTTCCAACAGTTTTTAATCTCATGGCACACTTGAACTTACAGTTAAACTTCCACAATACACTTAAATTATGTTGATTAAAAAAAAAAAAGAGTAAAAGAAAGAATATTCTTACTGTGCTTCAAATTTCTTTTTCTGCAACACAAGTGGGCCAGATTCTGTAGAAGTCACAACTTCTATCAGGAATATATTATTTACTCTTAACATTGCAAAAGGCAGTAGCTTTTTCTTTGTCAGAGAGATTCAGCATTGTACATAAGTCTACTTATGTTGTTTCAAGAAACATTACGAGTCAAATCAAAACGAGGTCCTTTAATTTTGTTGGGGCTTATAAGTATCAATAACTCCTACTGATGGCAGCCATGACCATAAAAGATTTTTTGTTTGTTTGTTTTTATTGTTTGAGATTCATTAAGGTACAAAGAATTAGGTTACACTGATTGTATCTGTTAAGTATATTCCCTCTTATAATTGTGTCCTGCCTCCAAGGGGTGTGCCATATGCTGTTTCTCCCCAACCCTCTTCCTCCTTCCCTCTCCCCACTTCCTCACTCCCCTACCCCCAACTTTGTATTAGATCATCTACTGCCTTCATGTTAGAATTGAGTACATTGGATTCTTGCTTCTCCATTCTTATGATGTTTTACCAGGAAGAATGTGTTCCACCTCAATCCAGGTTAATACAAAAGATGTAAAGTCTCCATCTCTTTTAACAGCTGAATAGTATTCTATGGTATCCATATACCATAGCTTGTTAATACATTCCTGAATTTGTGGGCATTTAGGTTGTTTCCACATTTTGGAAATTGTAAATTGAGCTGTAATAAACAGATCAGTGCAAATATTCTTATGATACAATAACTTTTTTTCTTCTGGGTAGATGCCTAGTAATGGGATATCAGGATCAAATGGGAAGTCTAATTTGAATTCTTTGAGGGTTCTCCATACTTCTTTCCTTCTAGTCCCACCAGAAGTGTAAAAGTGTTCCCTTCTCTGTTCATCCATGCTAGCATCTGAAGCTTTGAGACTTTGTGATGTGGGCCATTCTCTCTGGGGTTGGGTGATTTCTCAGGGTTTGATTTGCATCTCTCTAATGATTAGGGATGATGAGCATTTTTTAATGTTTGTTAGCCATTTGTCTGCCTTCTTTAGAGAAGGTTCTAATCATGTCTTTGCCCAGTGATATATGGGGTTGTTGCCTCTTCCTTTGTTGATTAATTTGAGTTCTCTGTAGATCCTAGTATCAAGCTTTTGTCCAATGTATAATATGCAAATATCTTTTCCCATTCTGAAGGTTGTCTATTTGCTTTGATAGTTGTCTCCTTAGCTGTACAGAAGATTTTAGGTTTAATTAAGTCACATTTGTTTATTTTTGTTGTTGTTGCAATTGTTACTGAAGTCTTCTTCATAAAATCTTTCTCCAGCCTGATACCTTGAAGCGTTTTCCCCACACTTTCTTTGAGGATTTTTATTGTTTCATGCCTTAGATTTAAATCTTTAATCCATCTTGAATCAATTGTTGCAAGTTGTGAGAGGTATGGGTCTAGTTTCAGTCTTTCACATGTGATTAACCAGTTTTCCCACCACCATTTATTGAATAGGGATTCTTTTCCTCAGTGTATATTCTTGTATTGTTCATCAAAGATCAGGTGGCTCTAAGATGTTAGTTTCATCTCATGATTTTCTATTCAGTTCCAGGGTCTATATCTCTATTTTTGTGCCAATATAGCTGTTTTGACCACTATGGCCTTGTAGTATAGCCTAAAGTTTGATAGACTGAAGCCCCCAGCTTTGTTTTTATTACTAAGAATTGGCTTGGCTATATAGAATTTTTTTCTGGTTTTATACAAAATGAAGAATTATTTTTTCTAAATCTTGAAAGTATTATGTTGGTATTTTAATGGGATTGACTTAAATCTGTATATGGCTTTGCAAAGTACAGACATTTTAACAATGTTGACTCCTCCCAGTCATGAGCACGGTATGTTCTTCCATTTGTTAGTATCTTCTGCTATTTCTTTCCTTAGGATTTTAGAATTTTCACTATAGAGGTCTCTCACCTCTTTTGTTAGGTATATTCCTAGTTCTTTCATTTGTTTTAAGCTACTGTGAAGGGAATTGTGTCCTTGATTAGCTTCTCAACCTGGATGTTTTTGTCATATACAATGGGTATTGATTTGTGTACATTGGTTTTATATTCTGAAACATTACTCTATTTTTTGATCACTTCCAGTTTTGTGGTTGAGTCTTTGGGGTTCTCTAAGAATAAGACCATATCATCAGCAAAGAGCTAGAGTTTGACCTCCTCTTCCTCCATTTGGATACCCTTTATTTCCTTCTCTTGCCTGATTGTATTGGCTAGAATGTCCAGCACTATGTTGAATAGTAGTGGTAATAGAGAACACCCTTGTCTGGTTCTATTTCTAAGTGGAAGAGATTTTAGTTTTACTCCATTCAGTATAATATTAGCTATGGGTTTGCCATAGATGATTTTGATCAGTTTAAGAAATGTACCACTTATGCCTATATTCTTAAGTGTTCTAATTAGAAAAGAATGCTGAATTTTATTGAATACTTTTTCTGCATCTATTGAGAGGATCATATGGTTTTTGTTTTTGCTTCTGTTGATATAGTGAATTATGTTTATGAATTTGTGCATGTTAAACCAGCCTTGCATCCATGGAATGAAACCTATGTGATTATGATATATGATTTTTTTTTAATGAGAAGCTATAATCTATTGGCTAGCACTTTATTGGGAATTTTTGTATCTATATTTGTATCTATTTTTGTATCTATATTCAATCTTTTTCTGATTTTGGTATCAGGGTGATGTTTGCTTCATAGAACATATTAGTTAAGATTCCTTCCCTCTCAATTTTTGAAATAATTTCTTCAGTATGGGCATAAGTTCTTCTTTGAATGTTTGATAGAATTCTGTTGTGAAGCCATCTGAACCAGGGCATTTGTGTGTGTGTTTGTGTGAAAGGTTTATTGTTTCTTTGATCTCAGTGCTTGAAATTGGTCTGTTCAGGAGATCTATTCTTCTTTGTTACATCTAGGGAGAGGATGTGATTCCAAATATTGACTCATTTCTTCCACATTGTCAAATTTCTGGGCATGGATTTTCTTGTAGTATTCAAAGATAATCTCATACCTCTGTGGCATCTGTTGTCATTTCCCCTTTATCATTTCTGACTGAGGTTATTAGAGATTTTACTTTTCTATTTCTAGTTAATCTGACCAAAGTTTTATTGATTTTATTTATATTTTTTGTAAAAACACCTTTTTGTTTCATTAATTTTCTGAATGATTTTTTGTTTTCAATTTCATTAATCTCTGACTTAATTTTGGTTCTTTTCTTCTGCTGGTTTTTGAATTAGATTGTTCTTCTTTTTCCAATTCCCTAAGATGGCTCATGAGTTTGTTGATGCTATCTCTGTTTTCGAATGTAGGCATCTAGTGCGTAAATTTCCCTCTTAGGATTACTTTTGCTGTATCCCACAGGATTTGGTAACTTGTGTCTTCATTGTTGTTATGGCTGAGGAATTTAACAATTCCCACTTTTATTTCTTCCCAAACCCAACTATTATTCAGCATAAGGTTGTTTAATTTCCATGCCTTTGTGTGGGGATGAACTTTTTGTTGGAGTTGAGTTCACCTTTATTGCCTTATGATGTGATAAGAGACAAGATATAATTTCTATTCTTTTAATTCTGCTGAGTTTTGGTTTTTATCCTGGGATGTGATCTATTTTGGAGTATTTGCCATAGGTTGATGAGAATATGTATGTTATTTACCTTTGAGATGGTGTGTTCTGTATATGTCTATTAATCCTATTTGTTCTAGGGCCACATATAAGTCCTTTGTATCTTTGTTTAGTTTCTGTTTAGGGGATCTGTCCTGTCAGAGAACTGGGTGTAAATTCCCTGGCACTTATGGTACTATGAGATATCATATTGCTGAGACCCATCAAGACCTGTTTCATAAATCTGGAAGGATTAATTTGGGTGCATAGTTCCCTTGTTTCCCTTGACCAGTATGAAGTGTCCATCTTTGTCTTTCTTAACTTCAGTTGCCTTGAATCTGCTTGTATCTGAGAATAAGATTGCAATCACTCCTTTCTCCTGATTTCCATTTGCTTGAAATACTGTTTACCATTCCTTAACTCTGACTCTTGATTTGTCTTTCAAGGCTAGGTGTGTTTCCTGGAGACAGCATATGAATGATTTGTGCTTTCTTTATCCAATCAGGCAGCCCGTGCCTTTTTAGTGGGGAATTAAATCTATTGACATTTATTCAGAGGATTTATAAGTGTGGTGGAGTTCTATTCATCTTATTTTTTGAAAGTCCATTGTGCAGTTTTATCCTTTGCATCACTATGGAAGCTAAGTTTTGACTTTAAATTCAGGGCATTTACTTTGGTGGTGGTCTACTATGATTTTCAATATTGAGAATAGGTCTAAGTATTTCCTGTAGAGCTGGTGTTGTGGCATATTTCCTCAGTGTTTGTATTTCTGCAAAAGATTTGATTTCTCCATTAATTTTGAAGCTTAGTTTAGCAGGATACAGAATTCTGGGTTGAAAATTGTTTTATTTAAGAATGTTGAATAATTAACACTGGAAAGTTTCAGTTGACAAGTTTGTTGTCATCCTAATGACTTGGTCCCTATAGGCCAGTTGGTACTTACCCCTGGATGCATGCAGAATTTTCTCTTTTGTCTTAACTTTGGACAATGTATCTTGGAGAAGCTCTGTTTGAGTTGAGCTGACCTGGGGTTTGATATCCATCTAAAAGGAGTGTGTTGGGATCTTCAGTAAAACTTGGGAAGTTTTCATTTATGATAGTCTTCAGTAGGGCTTCCACTCCTTTGGGACAATCCTCTTCTCCCTCAGGGATCTCTATTATTTGTATGCTCGAACACTTCATTAAGTTTTATAGTTCTCTAAGCAACTGTTCTGCTTTCTCTCTCTTCTTTTATGCCTCTTTAACTACCTGAGTTAACTGGAACATTTATCTTCTACCTCCGAGGTTCTTTCTTTTCAATGATCTAATCTGTTTTTGATACTTTCTACATGTCTTTACATTCTGTGATTGTCTCCTTCATTTCCTTAAGCTCTGCCATATCTTTTCTATATTCTATGTATCTCTTGTCCATCTTTTGGTTGTGTCTTTCTATTTTCTCATCAATTCCATTTATTGTCTCTATCATCCAATTTTAAATTCCCTTTCTGTCAAAACCATTAAATCTTTATAGGTGGAGTCTTCTGTAGTAGCTGCCTCATGGTCCCTTGGAGGAGTGGCTCTCTTTTGGTTTTTCAGGGTGCCCAAATTTTTCTGTTTGTTCCTCATATGTGCTTTCTTCTTGTTCACCTCCTTGTCCTCCTTTTTCCTTCTCACTTCTCCTTTTCTTCAAATTACCTTCTCTCAGAGCTTAGATATTAAAGTGGCCTCTAGGTATAAGGCCAAAAGGAAGATCAGGGTAAAGACTGAGTAGGGACAAACAAGAGGAAAAGAAAGAAAGAAGAAAAAAGAAGGAAAGATAAAAAGAAAAGAAAAAGGGGAAAAGGAAGAGGGACAAAAGAAAAAAATTGAAGAAAAAAGAGAAGTAAGATAGGAAGAGAGAATGAGAGTGATAGAAGAAAAGGTATTGATTGGCACAGTGCTAAAGCCATGCTTGTAATGCAGGGATTTTGAGGGACTTAGCTGGGTGGGTTCCTTGAAATCAGGAGCTCCTTACCAGCCTGAGCAAAACCAGACTCTTCCTCTGCCTAAAATAGGATGAGAAAGTAAAGAACAAAAACAAAAGGCAAGATAGAAAAATTAAGTAAGAATGAACAAGAAATAGAGAAATTCTGTAGTATGGGCTTGCCAATACTTTCTTCCTTGGACGAAAGGTAGTAAAGCTCCCTAGAGCCCAGACTACTTCTGCGAACTCCCTGCCACACCACAGCTGTGCTACCCCAGGTCTCAGTGAAAAAATAAAAAAAGGAAAAAATTAATAAAATAAGAATAATAAAGGAATTTAAAAATATAGTTGTATCAAATAAAGGAGAGAGAGGGAAGAGAGAAAAGAAAGGAAAAAGTCCAAAGGAAAAAATAAAGGAGGGGATATCTTAGCTGTTGCACAAGTGATTTGTGATTTATGTGGGAAAGATGAGTAAAGTAGAAGAGTATCACTCAAAACAGAAAATGAAGATGAGTGAGGTAGAGAGAGAGAATAAATTAGGCTAAAATGTTGTAATCAAAAAATATAGGAGCCCTTGGTCTTGATGAAAGTAAAATGAAAGTTAAGAATAGAACCAACCAAACAAATTAGAAAAAAAAAAAAAGAAAACAAAAAGAAAAAAAAAAACAAAAACAAAAACCCACATCAAAACAAAACAAAAAAAGCTCTAATAGCCAAAAAATAAAAAAAATAAAAAATAAAAAAGCAGCAACTTCAGCAACAAAGTGAAGAAGATAAAAATACTAAAACAAATGATTGAAAGGGACAAACTTTAAAAGGAGATATTTATGTTTCAAGATATTGCTGGGACAGGTGGCTCTCTGTTTTTGAGTTTTTTGGGGGGAGGGGGGATGGAGAACAAAGGTAGTAACTTCTTTCTAGTTCCCAGGCATGGTCCTCATTCCCAAATTAATCATCCATGATGACAGTTGATTTTTTCCTCAGCATTCAGACCCCACCAGATTAAGATCATAAAGTTTTCCAGAAACCTTTAGAGGCAGGTCTTATAGTGCCCCCTGACAACAGTTCCCAAAGGATTCAGGAGTCCCTGAGCCCGTCCCTGCCTCTTGGCAGCTGGTACCTTCCCAGTATGGTAGCCCGCCTGCCACCAAACTGATGGCAAATCCACTCCAACCAGGTCTCAAATCTGGCTGTTGTATACTGTTTGAGTCCATCCACTCTTCCAAACTTTCCACTCAATGTGCAGGTTCCTCCAAGAACCAAAAACTGTGGTAAGGCTTCCTCTTGTCCCTGGACCTCCATGGGGTGGGGGGGTGGCTAGCCATTCCTGCCAGCTTCCAAACACTTGCCTAGGGTGTCATATCTCCACTGCTCCAGATCATACACTGTCTCCATTACACTACCACTTCACTGTGAATGCCAAGCTACCTCTCTGGGTAAGGTCACCATGCCAGCTATGGCTGGATTCTCTTTCTTTCCCTAGTCATATTAGGAGAGCTCAGCAAAATGATTCTTTTCATCCACCATCTTGCTCTTCCCCCAACCACTAAAGATTTTTAATTTTTTTTTTTTTTTTTTTTTGGAGACAAAAGTGACACTTTGTCACTCTGGGTAGAATGCCATGGCATCATTGCTTACAGCAACCCCAAACTCTTGGGTTCAAGTGATCTTCTTGCCTCAGCCTCCTAAGTAGCTAGGACTACAGATGCCCACTACAATGCCCAGCAAGTTTTTCTATTTTAAGTAGGGACAGGGTCTTGCTCTTGCTTGGGCTGGTCCCTAATTCTTGACCTCAGGTATTGTACCCACTACCGTCTTCCAGAATAGTAGGACTATAGGCATGAGCCACTGTGCCCAGCCCTTATAGATTTTTAACTTGCCATCAAGAAGACATCATTTATACAGTAAAAAATAATTGAATATTAGATTTTCAGAAAGTACTTTGTAAATATTTACAGTTCAAACATATAACATATGAATTTCAAATGCACATTTTTATAACACTACATACAATGAATCAGCTCAGAGTTTCACTCATAACATAATTTAACCTTTTTTTCCCTTTATGACAAATTTTGCCTAAACCACCTGCCTTGGCTTCCCACACCCACCCATGCCACTAGTTTTTGTCTATTGGTTTTATATCCTGCAGCTTTGCTGAATGTGCACTTGAATCTCTTACAGGGAGCTTTTCAAAACCTTTAAAATTTTTACCTAAAGGAGACCTATTAGCCAATCATTCTACTTCCATTCATATTGTAGCTTGTGTTTGAAAATGATTCCTTTACTTTTGCTTTTGGCATTTTGCTGTAGTAATATTTTCTAGTTGCTGGTTCTAGGGAGTCTAATTCTAAAGCACTTTCATTGGTATTAAAGGATGACAAAATAGTTGATCAATTCTCTCCTCCCCACAATCCTATGATATAAATGTCTGAAAATATGACATGCAGATAGGTTTTTTATACTTCTAAAAAGGTAAAATTATCGCATATAGTGTCATAAAGTAGATATCCTAAATTGAATGACCTACCTGAGATAGCTATTGAAACACTGCCTTAAAAATAATTTACCTTATTAAAATTTCCCTGGTCAAAGAATGTATTTCAGGCAAAACATTATTTTTCTTCTTTCATTTCACTACCTTATACATTAAGTAAATTATTGTTAATAAACAAATGCTTATTTTTTTTCTTTATTAAATCATGACTGTGTACATTAATGCATTTATGGGGTACAATGTGCTGAATTGATAAACCATGTGGAATGATTACATCAAACTGATTAATGTAACCATCACCTTGCTTGCTTATTTGTTGTGGTAAGATATTTATGCTCTATTCTTAATAGTTTTGAGGTGTGTCATTGTACTATGCATCTTAGGTGAGGTCCCACCAAATACCCTCCCTCTTCTCGGTCTTCTTCCTTTCCCTCTTTCTTTATGAACTATAGTTATGTTTTATCATTCATATGAATGTGTAGGTGATTATACATTGGTTTCATAGTAGTATTGAATACTGGATTCTTTTTTCGCCCATACTTGATATACTTTACTAAGAATTTGTTCAAATGCTTTTTTTTTTTTTTTTTTGGCTGGGGGTGGGTTTGAACTCATCACCTCCAGCATATGGGGCTGGTGGCCTACTCCTTTGAGGCACAGGCACTGCCCCAAATGCTTATTTTTTAAAAGTCAATGTTTCAGCATTTGTATTGATCACATTAGAAAAGTCTTATGTTACTACTTAAAAGCCTTCATGGATTTTTTTTTCTGTTAGCCAAATAATTCTCAATATAAATTTGAATAACATTAAAATATAAATTTGAATAATATTAAAATGGCTAGTAGCAAAAGATTGAGGTTTCACTGGAATCTACAGAAATGATAAAACACTTCACATTATGTTTTAGAAAAAATCTGGAAAGCTAAGAAAATATGACCCCAAGAATTACATCAACACTCACAAGGTAAGCACCAAGAATCGTAGGTGAAATCTGATTAACCTTCAGAAAGACCTGTTTTTATAGCTTAAAGGCAGGCAGTGTAACTCAAAACACAATAAACAGACTTTGGTTTTAAGTCTGACACCCAAAGAGCTTGCAAGTCAGTACTGTCATTTTCATAAGAATAAAGCTAAATAAATTGAAAACTAACAACTCTTAGCTCAATGAGAGAATTGAGATTATAGAACAAACTGGCAGATACAAAAAATCATAACTTACTAGGAGCAGATGCCCAGAGGCAGATGCATACACCTGGTCAGTGTGGATTGCAGCACTTTAACCTGTAATTCCTGATTTGCTAGAGGAAGGGGCTCAGTGTTAGCAGGTCTTCCCACACTTTATAAAGGTTAGCAAGATCCTTACCAGGTTGTCACTATGAAGATCAGAGAAAAGGATGGAGGGGGAAAGTAACTGTTTTTGAAATATGCTAAGAGCTGTCTCCTTAACAAAGTCTACCCTCAAGGGAAACAATTTTATCAGAGCCTAACCTAATGGGGTTTACCAAAGCATAACTTATCTAGGGAAGGAAAATAATCTAACTACAGCCATTGTTAAGCTTTGATGTGGAGGGGAAAAAAATATATAACTTCAGTTTACTAAAAGACTGGGACCTAATCATAGGATTGTAGAAGGTTTGCCCTCTTCCCAGACATTACTACCACATCAGTGGTACTTCTGCATAATAGCAGGGGGTTATACCTTAGAGAACTGAAAGCTTCAGGTCCTATTTCTGGAGTCTCTGAACACCCAAAGGAAACAGAGTAGATAAAAACAAGAAGAGTAAATAGCTTATGACATCATAACTATAGCAAACAGTGAACATAGCTTAACTCTTAGCCAGATAAATATTAAACCTTACACTGAAGATCTATTTACTTCAGTTCCTTTTATGTGATACATAATTTTCAACTTTCAATAACAATTTATAAATTATTAAAATGCAAAATAATACAGTCTAAAGAAGCAAGTCCGACAACCAGATTCAGAATTGTCAGAGATTTTGAAATTACCAGACTTAGAATTTAAAATGGCTAATATTAATATACTATACAAAATAAGTGAAAAAACATGCATGATCAGACAAGTAATCTAAGCAAAGGAATGGAAATGCTTAAGAAATAATCAAAAGGAAATGATGGAAATCAAAAACAATGTGTCAAAAAATGAAGAATGCTTTCATGGGCTCATCAGTAGACTTAACATGGCTGGGAAAGAATCAGTGAACTCAAAGATATGTCAATGTAAATTTCCAAAAGTTAAATGCAAAGACACACTTTTTTAAGATGGAACAGACTATCTTAGCACTGTAAGATAAAAGGTATAACATCCAAATAATGGAACAATCAAAAAAAGAAGAGTGACCATATAAATACTTGAAGTATTTAAGAATTTTGCAAAATTAATGACAGTCACTAAACTACAGATCCAAAAAGTTAAGAAACTATTCAACCGTGTATATCAGATTAGAACTAAAGAAAATAAAAAACAAAAAAAAAATCTTGAAAGAAAGCAGTGGGGAAGGAACTACATATCAAGAAATAGAATAAAAATTGTATCAAAATCTTTAAAGTATGACAAGGGAGCTTTAATAGGTATTGCATTAAAATTATATATTGCTTAGGGCAGTATGGACATTTTAACAATGTTGATTCTTCCCACCCATGAGCTTGATATGTTTTTCCATCTGTTAACATCTTCAGCTATTTCTTTTCTTAGAGTTTCAAAGTTCTCTTTGTAGAGATCTTTCACGTCCTTTGTTAGGTATACTCCCAAATATTTCATCTTCTTTGGCACTACTGTGAAAAGAATAGAGTCCTTGACTGTTTGTTCAGCTGGGTTGTTGTTGGTATATATAAAGGCTACAGATTTATGGGTGTTGATTTTGTAGCCTGAGACATTGCTATATTCCTCGATCACTTCTAAAAGTTTTGCAGTAGAATCCCTAGTGTTTTCCAGAAATACGATCATATCATCTGTGAAGAGTGAAAATTTGATCTCTTCTAACCCTATGTGGATATCCTTGATCATTTTTTCTTCCCTAATTGCAATGGCTAAAACTTCCATTATAATGTCAAAGAGCAATGGAGACAATGGGCAACCTTGCCTGGTTCCTGATCTAAGTGAAAATGATTTCAATTTAACTCCATTCAATACGATATTGGCTCTGGGTTTTTTGTAGATGGCCTCTATTAGTTTAAGAAATGTCCCTTCCATACCAATTTTCTTAAGTGTTCTGATCATGAAGGGATGCTGGATATTATCAAAAGCTTTTTCTGCATCAATTGAAAGAATCATATGGTCCTTATTTTTAAGTTTGTTTATGTGTTGAGTCATATTTATAGATTTACGTGTATTGAACCAGCCTTGATAAATGAACCAGCCTGGGATAAATCCGACTTGGTCATGGTGTATAATTTTTTTGATGTGTTGTTGGATTCTGTTTGTTAGGATCTTACTGAGTATTTTAGCATCAATATTCATCAGTGATATTGATCTATAATTTTCTTTTCTTGTTGGGTCTTTCCCTGGTTTGGGGATCAAGGTGATGTTTGCTTTGTAGAATGTGTTGGGTAATATTTCTTCTTTTTTTATATTTTGGAAGAGGTTAAGTAGTATAGGTACTAGTTCTTCTTTAGAGGTTTGGTAGAATTCTGATGTGAAGCCATCTGGTCCTGGGCTTTTCTTTTTAGGGAGATTTTGTATAGTTGATGCTATTTCAGAACTTGATATGAGCCTGTTCAACATTTCCACTTCACTCTGGCTAAGTCTTCATAGGTGGCGTACTTCCAGGTATTGGTTGATTTTTTTCAGATTTTCATATTTCTGAGAGTAGAGTTTCTTGTAGTATTCATTAAGGATTTTTTGAATTTCTGAGGGGTCTGTTGTTATTTCATCATTATCATTTCTGATTGATGAAATTAGAGATTTTACTCTTTTTTTTTTTTCCTGGTTAGGTTGGCCTAAGGTTTATCTATGTTATTGATCTTTTCAAAAAACCAACTTTTGGATTTATTGATCTGTTGTATAATTCTTTTGTTTTCAATTTTATTTAACTCTGCTCTGATTTTGGTTATTTCTTTTCTTCTGCTGGGTTTGGGGTTGGAGTGTTCTTTCTTCTCTAGTTGCTTGAAATGTCCCATTAAGTTATTAACTTCCTCTCTTTCTGTTTTCTTGAGGAAGGCTTGGAGTGCTATAAATTTCCCTCTTAGGACTGCCTTTGCAGTATCCCAGAGGTTCTGGGAATTCGTGTCTTGATTGTTGTTTTGTTCCAAAAATTTGGTGATTTTCTTCTTAATCTCGTCTATAACCCATCTGTCCTTCAGCATAAGGTTGTTTAGCTTCCGTGTTTTTGTATGGGTATGCAGGTTCCTGTTGTTATTGAGTTCAACTTTTGTTCCATGATGGTCTGAGAAGATGCAAGGAATAATTTCTATTTTTTAAAATTTGTTGAGGTTAGATTTGGGGCCTAGGATGTGGTCAGTTTCGGAGTATGTTCCGTGGGCTGATGAGAAGAATGTGTATTCAGTTTTGTTGGGATGAAATGTTCTGTAGATGTCTGTTAAGTCCAGATGTTGAATGGTTGAGTTT
>CAUYPK010039590.1:0-23541 GCA_963574355.1 Loris lydekkerianus | reverse complement strand
ATACAGTAGGGAGTGTCCCAAGCGGGGGAATCTCCCCCCTTTCTATATGTGCTTTTCTGATTAATCTCTCAACCCTATCCCAGGTGTCCGAGTCAAAGAGGTTGCTCTCCGGAAACCAGGGTGCGACCTTAAATTGAAGGGTCTGACTATCCGAGAGGTCTAGTCCTCTGCTTTTGAGTAAGATTCGAAGGGATTCTAAACCGGGGTCAAGTTTGGAGTAAGACTTCCCCATGATTTATGGGGGTACACTCACCCGCAGACCAATTGGCCCGTCAGCGAACTTGGTGTGGGTAGTCGAGTTCCTCACACGGGGCACCAGTCTGCCGGGCTATCTGGCAGGTCCAGAAGAGGGGGGAGCAGGGCCAGCCTGACTCTATCCCCGGGGCTGAGCGGGATGGTGAGTGTCACGACCCTAACAGGAACACACGGAGATAGGAATCTGTCAAAGCAGGAACTCAACTTTATTACATCAAGCAGCCGCTTATATAGAGCGTGGGGAAAGGGTGGGAAAGGAGGTGGGGGATGAGGTGGTGTGATGGGTGGTAACAGGGTTGGGCCAATGGCATGGTACCACGTTGGCTATATCTAGGTAGAGGCAGTTTCAGGCCGGGCCTTTCTGAGTCATTGCTACGCGGAAGTAGCTCGATGGATTTACTTCTAGTCAGGCTCGGGAAGCTGCACTAGGCCTCAGGCACATGGCAGTGTTATAGTTATCATTGTAGTTTAGCAGTGGGCGGCACCCATAGCTCACTCGGCAGGGCACCCACCACATACACCGAGGGTGGCGGGATTTGAACCTCGCCTGGACCAGCTAAAATGACAATGACAACTCCAACAGAAAAAATAGCCAGGCGTTGTGGCAGACACCTGTAGTCCTAGCTACTTGTGAGACTGAGGCAAAAGAATTGCTTAGCCCAAGAGTTTGAGGTTGCTGTGAGCTGTGATGCTACAGCACTCTACTGAGGGCGATAGCTTGAGACTCTGTCTCAAAGAAAAAAAGAAGAACAACCCTTGGGCGGCACCTGTGGCTCACTGGGAAGGCACTGGCCTCATATACTGAGGGCAGCAGGTTCAAACCCAGCCCCGGCCAAACTGCAACAAAAAAATAGCTGGGTGTTCGTGGCAGACGCCTGTAGTCCCAGCTTCTTGGGAGGCTGAGTCAAGAGAATCGCCTAAGCCCAGGAGTTGGAGGTTGCTGTGAACTTATGATGCCACGGCACTCTACCAAGGGTGATAAAGTGAAACTCTGTCTCAAAAAAAAAAAAAAAAGAACCCTTCAAAGTTACCACTTTGTTCATGATTATCCTCAAACATAGTCACAGGCCAGAGATTGTGACAGGCACGCACAATGTTTAGTCACTATGTTTCAAGCATTGACAACAGCATACACACCATCTTTCATGCTAAACGCCTTTTTTTTGGGGGGGGGGAGACAGAGTCTCAAGCTGTCACCCTGGGTAGAATACCATGGCGTCCTAGCTCACAGCAACCTCCAACTCTGGCTCAAGCGATCCTCTTGCCTCGGCTTTTCTATTTTTTAGTAGAGATGGGGGGTCTCACTTTTTGCTCAGGCTGGTCTCGAACCCAAGAGCTCAGGCAATCCACCGCCTTGGCCTCCCAGAGTGCTAGGACTACAGGCGTGAGCCATGACACCCGGCCACATACACACGGCTGGCTGGTGGGTTTGAACCCAGCCCGGGCCTGCTAAACTACAATGATAACTATAACAAAAATAGTAGCTGGGCATTGTGGTGGGCACCTATAGTCCCAGCTACTTGGGAGGCCAAGGCAAGAGAATTGCCCAAGAGGTTTAGGTTGCTGTGAGCAGTGACGCTACAGCACTCTACTGAGGGCAACTCTGTCTCAAAAAAAAAAAAAAAAAAAAAAGATTTTCAGTCTCTCCAACTTTTTGGTTAAAACCTGCATCCCGGCCTCAGGCTAGTGGCCAGAAGGGGCAGAGAATGTCTCTTATTCTTTATACCACAGGAGATAGCTCAAAAGAATCATCTGGGCAGAGATCACAAGATCTTCGTAGCTGAAGATGGCAGGGCCACAAGATTGTTTTGGCCCAAGATGGGACGATGAGATCAGAACCTTTAAAAGCTCTGTGCTTCTGCTCAGAAGCAGAAATTTGGATTTTGAGATCACTGTCTGCGATTTTCCTCCCCTGTCAGCAAAATAATAAATTTCTCTTTCCTTCCCTCAGACTGCTTGTCTCTCTTTTCTGATGTGGCTTTGGGGAACAAGTCCTGAACTTTTGATAACACATGCCTAACCCCAGGAACTGTTGAGTGCTTTGGTGTGGCGTCGCCAGGTGATTCTAATGTTCAGTTAGAGTTGGCAGCCCTGACTAAGAGGCTGGCCTCTGCCTGTCTTGAGAAAGCAAACAGCTCTTTGAACTCAGAAGCCTTCTTTTTTTTTGAGACAGAGTCTCACTTTTTTGGACTCGGTAGATCCCTCAAACTTTGGACTCAAGCAATTCTCTGGCCACAGCCGCCTGAATTGATGCCAATCATAACACCTGGCTTTTTTTTTTTTTTTTTTTTTTGTAGAGAGAGAGTCTCACTTTATTGCCCTCAGTAGAGTGCCGTGGCGTCACATAGCTCACAGCAACCTCCAACTCCTGGGCTTAGGTGATTCTCTTGCCTCAGCCTCCCAAGTAGCTGGGACTACAGGTGCCCGCCACAACGCCCGGCTGTTTTTTTGGGGTTTTTGTTGTTGTTGTTGTTGTTACAATTTGGCCGGGGCAGGGTTTGAACCCACCACCCTCAGTATATGGGGCTGGCGCCCTACTCACTGGGCCACAGGCGCCGCCCTCACCTGGCTATTTTTAAAGACAAGGTCTCACTCTGGCTCAGGCTGATCTTGAACTGTGAGCTGTAATGCCATGGCGCTCTACTGAGGGCAACAAAGTGAGACGTCTCAAAAAAAAAAAACAAAAAAACAGTAAGTATACTGGATTTTAAGACCAGGCAAGGTGGCAGGTGGCTCACACCTATAATCCGAGCACTCTGGGAAGCTGAGGCAGGTGGATCGCTTGAGCTCACAAGGTCAAGACCAGAATGAGCTAGAGTGAGACCCTGTCTTTAAAAATGGCCAGGTGTTGTGGTGGGCGCCTGTAGTCACAGCTACTTGGGAGTCTGAGGCAAGAGAATCGCTTGAGCCCAAGACTCTGAAGTTGCTGTGAGCTATGACGCTACGGCACTCTCCTAGTTGCAACAAAATGAGACTCTATCTCAAAAATAGTAATAATAATAGTAATAATAGAAGCTAGATTATTAATCTGTCCCTGGGTCTCACAAATTCAAATTTTCAAAATTATTTTAACAGTAAATACCCTGGATTTTAAAGTAAAATATTAACAAATAATATTTGAATAAAATATACATTAATAACATTAAAAATATAAAACACCAAAAATATAAAGGCCTGTTTCATCACAATTGAACACTTGATTCAAAACATACCCCTCATTGTTCACAAACTCCTTAAACTCCTTTACAAACTTTTCTGCTTTCAGAATTAGAACTGGCAACCTCTATGGCTCCCAGTCCTTCGAGTTCTTGAACCAGCCCCTCCTGGCTGTAAACACCTCCTTTTGAGCACTAGTATCAGGCATGCCCTGCATTGAACCATCTTGGAGGACCTTGGCTTTCTCACAAATCATCTCAGAAATCACATCACCGGCCAGATGGTGATTAATTTTCATTAATCCAAACTAGGAGAAATTTTTCCATCTCTTTCACACTTTTCAATCTCCTCGAGGTCAGTTTTGTAACCCCTGGGCCACATCAGCTATTTGATAGCTTCTTTATTTTTCAAAATTGTACAAACAGTCGATTTAGGCATCCTGAATTTAGTGGCAAGATCAGCCACATGTGTACCGTTTTCATGCTTAGTGATAAGATCTTTCTTAACTTCAACTGTAGCTCTAACAGCTTTCTTCTTACTCTTAATTTTCCTCACTACACTTTTTAGGACCCATGGCGAATACACTTAGTTGTAGTTGTTATTATATTTTTTTAAAAAACACACACACAAAACAGGCACAAACACATAAAATTAGCAGCGAAAAATCACACGATACGCTTTCACTACAGCTTCTAACAATGAACTGAAGAACAAAGCGTATGTGTGGCCTGAGCTCTGGGGAAACGTAAGCACAGAAACCCACGAACAACGCGCTGGGCATATGTATTCCAAAGCACCTTTTGGATTTTGGGCAAAATTTGCTCAAATTTTTCGTTCAGATTCCAAGTTGAGTTCTGGGGCATTCAGGTTTCGGGGGCAATACTGTACAGAAAAGGGGATGGAAGATACTGCCTATTGTCAGTGTTGGGACTTAGAGAAGTTAATACCCAGAACTTTGGCATGCTTCAGCACTTTTGAATTAAAAGACATTAGAAGGTTGGGTGGCGCCTGTGCTCAGTGAGTAGGGCGCCGGCCCCATATACCAAGGGTGGCAGGTTCAAATCCAGCCCGGCCAAACTGTAACAAAAAAATAGCTGGGCGTTGTGGTGGGCGCCTGTAGTCCCAGCTGCTCGGGAGGCTGAGGCGGGAGAATCTCCGAAGCCCAAGAGCTGGAGGTTGCTGTGAGCTATGACGCCATAGCACTCTACTGAGGGTGACAAAGTGACTCTGCCTCCAAAAAAAAAGAAAGAAATATAGTTGTCTTTTTTTCTTTTCTTTTTTGAGACATAGTCTCACTCATAGTCTCATATGGATGTCTCATTACCCTGGATAGAGTCCCAAGGTATCATAGCTCACAGCAACCTCAAACTCCTAGATTCGAGCAATCCTCCTGCCTTAGCCTCCTGAGTAGCTGGATTACAGGCACCACCACAATGCCCAGCTAGTTTTTTTCTCTATTTTTAGCAGAGATGGGTTCTCACACTCTTGCTCAGGCTGGTCTCGAACTCTTGAGCTCAGGCAATTCACCTGTGTCAGCCTCCCAGAGTGCTAGGAGCCACTCTGCCCAATCAAAAATATACTTAAGACCCTCTCCCCAGGAATTTCACCACCTAACCAGGGAAGACTAACCATGGGAAAAAAGATGAAAAGTGGTCATCAAGCTCAGACAGGCTGTTTATTCCTTTGAGAGCAGCTCTGACTTTGCATAAGAAGACAGTTGTTTACAGTGAAGTTCTGCCCCTTACCTTCCCACTGCCTCCCCCAGATCTCAGAAGAACTTTGTCCCAGGCCATTGTCTGCCTTCTGGGCCTATTCATTTCCTAACTAGTGAGTTTTGTGATGCAGATTCCTCTGGTGATTCTCTAAAATAATTAAGAATGAAAATCACTTAGTACCCCTCACAATTGCCTACACCCCCACCATCTCCGTTTCTCCTAGGAGGGTGCTCTTTGGGCTTCTGCCATCTGGTCCTTGGAATCCCATACTTTGTACGGCTCTTGTTCTTATGCACACTAGTAAATTTGTATGTTTTTCCCCTTGTTAATCTGTCCATTGTCAGTCATTTCTTCAGTTTTGAAGCTTCAGGGGAGGAAGAAAAATTCTTATGACCTCTACATCAGAGAGGAAAAACATTTCCTTCTGCCTCGTTAGGTTCTCTGTTGGGGGATCTGAAAATCAAACCGACAAAAGACAGATTAGCAAGAAAAAAAATCTTTTTTTTTTTTGTTTTTTTAAAAAATCATATTTTAGTAACATGTACAGGAATTCACAAAAATAAAAAGTGCCACAAGGAGGCAGTTAGAATTAAAGGTTTCTATACCACATTACTAGGGAAGAAAGTGTGCTTATAGGGAAACTGCTTTTGGGGAAGATGAGTGGACTGTTAGAATAGATGGGAGATATAGTCTTGTGACAATATGTGTTTAGGTGTAGTGCTGACTTCTAGTCTGTGGTGATAAGAATGGATTTTCCCTGTTCCTCCTAGAAAGGAGCATTTTATGACAACTGAGTTTGAATGGTTAGCAGAATATGCCACTCTGGCATGAAATGATTTTGCACTAAAGCATTTAAGAATAGTACTATCAAAGCTCTCTGCCCTCCAGCTATTTACCTAAAAAGAAGGCATAAATTTGAGAAAGTGTCCGCCCTCCCCTCTCTACAAGGAAGAACAGAAGTTATCACCCACTGGAGAAAACTCTAGGGAAGGGTGGTGCCTGTGGCTCAAAGGGGTAGGGCGCTGGCCCCATATGCCGGAGGTGGCAGGTTCAAGCCCAGCCCCAGCCAAAAACTGCAAAAAAAAAGAAAGAAAGAAAGAAAACTCTAGGGAAGCCAGAAAAGGAGTCTGCAAGATGGAGTCTGAGAAGCTCAGCTGAAGCAGGACAGCTGACCTAGTCTGCTCAGCTTTTCCCATACACCTTCCGTGATTCTCTGGTTAAGGTTTCTCCATGACTGTGAGGATGTTTATCTCAGAGAAGAAGTTGTCATGCATAAACAATAGGTGTTGTGGTATTGGTTGAATAAAGGTTACTTTGATGATAGGATATTTTCTTTAATGATTCGCTTAGATATTTTGTTAAAGTGAAAATTACCTTTTCTGTTGTTTAAGCATTTTGCATTGTCAGAATGAAAACTACTTCGAAGTTACTTCCTATCAGATAAAGTTAAAATTTTCTAGGTTTATTTTCTTGTATTCCCATTATGAAAACTGTTAGAATTGTAACTAATCTGGCAAAACAGATTTGTTCTCCAGAATTGCTGGCCTTCTGACAAGTAAAGCTTATTTGGACTTAAACCCCATCTCTTCCTTTCTGTGTGTTTCACATTGATCTAATAAGCTGTGTGATTCAGGCATCCTAATTTGGTCCATGAGCCTCTCTGTTTTGTGTATTGGCAGGACAGTGACTGGCTGGTCCCTCTTTGTCTAGTAACACCAGATTCTTAATCATTTTAGAGACTCACCAGAGGTATCTGCATAACAAAACCTCACTAGTTAGACTTTATCTACCATTAATTTCCCTATGTATTTCCTATTTTCTCTTTTTTGAGATAGGGCCTCAAGCTATCGCCCTGGATAGGGTGCTATAATGTCACAGCTCACAGCAACCTCCAACTCCTGGGCTTCCGCAACACTCTTGCCTCAGCCTCCCAAGTAGCTGGGACTACAGGCGCCTGCCACAACGCCCCGCTGTTTTTTGGTTGTAGTTGTTGTTTGGCAGGCCTGTGCCTGATTCGAACCGCCAGCTCTGGTGTATGTGGCTAATGCCTTAGCCGCTTGAGCTATAGGTACCACCCTGCATTTCCTATTTTCAATTTGCTGCCTTAGAAACTCTTTTTCCTATGTCTTATCACTGCTCTTTTCATAAGATGTTGTACAAGCCCAAGTTCCCTATATAAGCCCAAACTCCTTCAAGTTTGCCCATGCAAGTGTGATGCACCCCTTAATAAACTTATCACTCGCTTATTTTCTCTCATGTTGTTTTGAGCTGGCCTGGGCCAGATTCGAACCTGTCAACCTCTGTGTATGTGGCCGGCGCCCTACCCACTGAGGTACAGGCGCTGCAGGGAGGCTCTGCTTTTAGGCAGATAAGGGAGTTCAGGAACAATAAAAACAAAATTATGCCCAAAGGACTTCAACTCAAAACAATGCATGTGTATGTGTGTGTATGTATGTGTGTGTATATATATATATATATATATATGTGTGTGTATATATATATATATATTTTTTTTTTTTTTTTTTTTTAAACAGTAAGTTAGGTCTCACCAGGGGCTAGTGAAATTTGGTAGAATCGTAGCCAACATTTGCAAATAATGAATAAAAATATCAGAGTCTCTCAGAATTAAATACATTTTAATGTTTTTTTTTTCAGAGATAGAAACCCAATTCTGGGTCACAGTGTAAAAAATATTTCCATATCATAAGTCATGGTAGGAAGAGTTTCAAGTTCCTGATGTAGTTCATTGCATCTCACTGCTGAGATTGCCCTGCTATTCATCCACTGCATTTTATTTGTTCATCTTAATGATGAACAATTAGGTCACTTCAGAGTCTCCCACCACTCACCACATTGGTGAATATCTTTGTCCATGTTCTGTCATGTGGAGAATTATCTTTATGTTATGGGAGCCTCCAAGTACAGTACCAGAAAGGCTGATACAGGGGTCACAAAATAGAGAGGCTCATGGGCCAAATTAGGATGCCTAAATCACACAGCTTATGAGATCAATTTAAAACACACAGAAAGGAAGTAGGGGAAGAGATGGAGTGGGTTACCACACCTAGGATAGGGTGCCGGTGGCCTGCAGTAGGAGCCCAGCAGACAGAAGGTGCCCAAGGTCAAAGGACAAATGAGTCTGGACACAGCTGTTTCTCAGGGAAGAATCCAGCATTCTTCCCGATAATATACGCATTGTTGGGCGGCGCCTGTGGCTCAGTGGGTAGGGCACTGCCCCATATACCAAAGGTAGCAGGTTCAAACCCAGCCCTGGCCAAACTGCAATAACAACAACAACAAAAATAGCCACATTGTGGCAGGCACCTGTAGTCCTAGCTACTCAGGAAGCTGAGGCAAGAGAATCGCCTAAGCCCAGGGAGTTGTAGGTTGCTGTGAGTTGTGACGCTACAGCACTCTACCAAGGGTAACAAAGTGAAACACTGACTTGGGCGGTGCCTGTGGCTCAAAGGAGTAGGGCGCTGACCCCATATGCTGGAGTTCAAGCCCATATCTAGGTTCAAGCCCAGCCCCGGCCAAAAACTTAAAAAAAAAAAACCAAAAAAAAAAAAACACTGACTTGGACGTAAGTGGGCATCAACAGAGATTATCTTAAATTGTACTGTTAGGTGAGAAAGTAGAAAACCAGAACATGATTTATAGTACAATGCGACTTAGGAAAGTAAAACCACACATACTCACATAAGAAAACACACATAGGCTTGGGACCCATAGCACAGTGGTTATGGCACCAGCCACATACACCAAGGGTAGCAGGTTCGAATCTGGCCCAGGCCAGCTAAACAACTGCAACAAAAAAATAGCCAGGTGTTGAGGCAGGCGCCTGTAGTCCCAGCTACTTGGGAGGCTGAGGCAAGAGAATCGTTTAAGCCCTAGAATTTCAGGTTGCTGTGAACTGTGATGCCACAGCACTCTACTGAGGTGACATAGTGAGACTCTGTCTCAAAAAAAAAAAAAAAAAAAAGACTACATCAAACACATTAGAGGGGGAACCATTGGGGAGAATAAAAAAAGTTGGTGGAAGAACATGAAAAATAAAACCTAGAAGGATTTTTTTCTTTTCTTTCTTTTTTTTTTTTTTTTGAGACAGAGTCTCACTTTGTCACCCTTGGTAGAGTGCTATGGTGTCATAGCTCAAGCAACCTCAAACTCCTAAGCTTAAGTGATTCTCTTGCCTCAGCACCTGCCACAATGCCCAGCTAGTTTTTAGAAATGGGGTCTCACTTTTGGCTCAGGCTGGTCTTGAACCTGTAAACTCAGGCAATCTACCCACCTTGGGCCTCCAAAGTGTTGGGATTACAGGCATGAGCCACCACGCCCAGCTCTAGGAGGAATTTTTTTTTGGGGGGGGCGGGGCTGGGTTTGAACTGCTACCTCTGGCATATGGGGCTGGCGCCCTACCCCTTTGAGCCACAGGCGCTGCCCCTCTAGGAGGATTTTTAAATATAAGGACGCCAGGCACAGTGGCTCATGCCTGTAATCAAGCACTCTGGGAGGCCGAGGTGGGTGGATTGCCCTTAGGTCATGGGTTCAAGACTAGCCTGAGCAACAGCGAGACCTCATCTCTAAAAATAGCCAGGCATTGTGGAGGGCACCTGTAGTCCCAGCTATATGGGAGGATGAGGCAAGAGAATCACTTGAGCCCAAGAGTTTGAGGTTGCTGTGAGCTGTGACATCACTGCACTCTACCGAAGGCAACAAAGTAAGACTCTGTCTCAAAACAAATTAAAAAAATAAATGCAGGTGGCACCTATGGCTCAGTCAGTAAGGCACCGGCCCCATATACCAAGGGTGGCGGGTTCAAACCCGGCCCCAGCCAAACTGCAACAACAACAACAAAAAAAAAAATAGCTGGGCGTTGTGGCAGGTGCCTGTAGTCCCAGCTACTTGGGAGGCCTAAGCCCAGGAGTTGGAGGTTGCTATGAGCTGTGACACTATGGCACTCTACCAAGGCCAATAAAGTGAGACTCTATCTCTAAAAATAAAATAAAATAAAATAAATGCAAGGATTTTGTCATTGTGCCATGATCTAAGAATGGCTAATGGGCTTTGAACCAGGGTCCAATCAAACAAAACAATGCAGGCAAGTCTCTTGCTAGAAAAGGTTAAGAATCATGTAAATATCCAGAAAATACTTAGCTAGAGAATACAATATTTAGGATTCTTTAAATGTGTCATCAAATCAGTTCGTAAGGATCAGAGACAAAATATCTTCCAGTACAAAGTTGGAAGAGGGGCTGGGTGAAGTGTCTCATGCCTGTAATCCTAGCACTCTGGGAGGCCAAGGTGGGCGGATCATTTGAACTCAGGAGTTCAAGACCAGCCTGAGCAAGAGTGAGACCCCTGTCTCTACTAAACTATTTTTAGTTATTTCTAGTTACTTATTTATGGTGGCGAATGCCTATAGTTCCAGCTACTTGGGAGTCTGCGGCAAGAGGATCACCTGAGCATAGGAGTTTAAGGTTGCTGTAAGCTATGAGCTATGGCACTTTAGCCTGGGCAACAGAGTAAGATGCTGTCTCAACAACAACAGAAAAACAAAGTTGGAAGAGAAGAAGGGTCCCCTCCCCATCAACATAGGTGACAGCAGAGTCAAAGAGGCAAGGCTGGCTAGTGGAAGACAGTGTGCTTCAGGGTGTGGGCTGGGATCAGGGGCACCTGGCCCCACAGAACAGCCCGCTGCTGGGTGGAATGCCTCTCCCTCTTTGCTCACTCTTTTTTGCCCACAGTTCCTGCAGCCCAGGGGTATTCTTTTTTCTTTTTAGAGACAGCGTCTCACTTTATTGCCCTGGGTAGTGTGCTGCAGTGTCACAGCTCACAGCAACCTCCAACTCCTAGGCTTAGGCGATTCTCTTGCCTCAGCCTCTTGAATAGGTGGGACTACAGGCACCCGCCACAACGCCCAGCTATTTTTATTTGTTGCAGTTTGGCTGGAGCTGGGTTCGAACCCTCAGTATATGGGGCCAGCACCCTACTCACTGAGCCACAGGCACCACCCCCCTGGGGGGCAATCTTTATGCCATATAATCCTTATTCCCAGCTATTAGTCATAATGTTTGGGGACAATGTGGGGCTCCTAAGCCCCAGAGTCACCAGCCCTCAGGTTGTGGGTTACCTTTAAATTGAGCAGCCTGGCCCTCCGGAATCTGAACCTAGAAGTGGAGAGATGGTTTAAGGGCTGCAACAGAAAGGTCACAGGTGGATTGTGGGAAAAGAGAGGCTGGGATGAGAAGTAAGCAGGCCAATTATGAAGAACAGAAACCGTGACCGGGCTGAGAAAGGCAGATGGTGGTGGGAGTTTAAGATGTAGATACTGAAATATGGCTGGGCCATCTCACCAGCGTAGAAACACAGCTGGTTAGCCAGGCATTGTGGCGGGTGCCTGTAGTCCCAGCTACTAGGGAGGCTAAGGCAAGAATCGCTTAAGCCCAAGAGTTTGAGGTTGCCGTGAGCAGTGATGACACTGCACTCTACCGAGGGCAACATAATAAAACTCTGTCTCAAAAAAAAAAAAAGAAAGAAACAGAGCTGATGTATGAACCATGCAACACAGAGGAGCAGACAGACCCCGGGGGGAGGCTGGTGGGGGTCACAGAGCCAGACCATCTCTGGGGCAGCCCTGCAAAGCCTATGCCAAAAAACGACCCTCAAGGATACAAAGTGTCTCATCTTCAAAAGAAGCCAGTGTTGGGCCTCAGAAATAAAGACCTCAAAAAAAAAAAAAAAAAAAAATGGTGGTTTGACATGCTCTATTGATGATCTCCCTGACCTCCGCCTGCCTCAAATCTCTCAGTCTACCACCTTTCCCAAAGCACAAGATGAAGCTGTTTTCTGAGGTTCCCTTATCAGCCCAAAGTCTGAACCTGCCAAAGAAGAAAACAATTACCTCTGTTCCCTTCACTGAGTTTTCTCGTATTGCAGAAGAGTCTGAAGTCTGGCAGCACTCCTGGAGAGCGTTAGTCACAAACCATTCATTGCAGGCCCAGCAATGGGACTTTGTCCCAAGCCATTGTATGTTCCCTGAGTTTATTCATTTCTCCTAAAAATCATTTACTATCCCCCTAAAATCGTCCATACGTCCCTATTTCCCTTTCCTCTAAGAAAACATGTAATAGGGCGGCACCTGTGGCTCAGGGAGTAGGGTGCCAGCCCCATATACCGAAGGTGGTGGGTTCGAACCTGGTCCCGGCCAAAAACTGATTAAAAAAAAAAAAAAAGAAAACATGTGATATAAACATGTGTACCCTATCAAATGGTAGGGTAATCACTGGGATTTCCTGCGGTGCATACTAAAAAATTCATAGGTCATTTCTCCAATTAATTTATGTTTTGAGAGTTGATCTTTCAGCAAATTTTTTTTTAGAGACAGGGTCTTCACTTTGTCGCCCTTGACAAAGGGCGTGTGGTGTCATACGGTGCTGTGGTGTCATAGCTCACAGCAACCTCCAGCTCTTGGACTTAGGCGATTCTCTTGCCTCAGCCTGCTGAATAGCTGGGACTACAGGTGCCTTCCACAGTGCCCGGCTATTTTGTTGTTGCAGATTGGCAGGGGCCAGGTTCAAACACACCACCCTTGGCATATGGGGCTGGCACCCTACTCACAGAGCCACAGGCACCCCCCTACTTCAGCAAATCTTGAGAAGATGAAGAGGAAGGTTTTACCCAGCCTCTATACCAAAAATCCAGACTTTAGCATAAAATCCTCAATTTTTGAGTTGGGTTTTTTTTTTTGAGACAGAGCCTTGAGCTGTCACCCTGGGTAGAGTGCCATGGTATCACAGCTCACAGCATCCTCCAAGTCCTGGGCTCAAGTGAGTCTCCTGCCTCTGCCTCCCAAGTAGCTGTGACTACAGGTGCCCTCCCACAATGCCCAGCTATTTTTTGGTTGCAGCCATCATTGTTGTTTGGCAGGCCCAGGCTGGATTCGAACATGCCCTCTCAGGAGTATGTGGCTGGCACCTTAGCCTCTTGAGCCACAGGGGCCGAGCCATTTTTTGCTTTTAACATGAAAAAAACTTGTGCATAAATTAAAGCATGACTACAGGCTGAAGGTAAGAGGCTACCAGCTCAAAGCCCAAAAGCCATCTCCCCACTCCCCTGGGGGGGCCATCCTTATCCCAGTGAATCCCTGGAGGTTCCAATCTTCCTTATCACTCCTCCCAAATCCTTTGATCCAGGCTGCTTTCCTTGGAAACATCAAATCTAACAAACTGGGTGGTAAGGTATTTTCTGGTTTCCCCAGAGTTTAGGCAAAGCCCTCTCCAAACCATTTAACTTCCCTAGTCATCATTCTGTGCTTACCTATCAACTACTGGTGCCTAACTTTGCTTCTTGGACACCTTGATTTCTGTAAGGGTGACCCCGATGAGGGAAGAATGCAAACCTTTCTGGGAAGGGATGGGTTGGCAGTTAGTCTGCTCTATACAATGACCCTAGGTGCATTTATTTACTGTCCCCAATAGGCTGAGGGTCTCAGAGTGTGATGACAAGTCCAATGTCCAAGTCTGCAAAGAAAAAGTTAATAGAAGTCAAGTCTGCAAAGAAAAAGTTAATAGAAGTCTCCCCAACAGGGGTTCAAGGTCTGCCTGAAAATTTGCAAGTCCTGATACCCCGAGGGACTTGACTTTGGAAAGTGGAACTGTACAATAAGGCCACTTTCAAAGGCCCCATCTACATCACTCTCCATCACCCCACCTCTCTGGCCTCTAAATGTGCACTTAGAGCGGCACCTTCCAAGTACAACAAATGTGGGGAGAAATTTCCAATATGTAGAAATGTTTGGGAAAGAGATTGAGTTCCTGCTGGGCCCATTCCTTGCTCCAACTGAAGCCAGTCACTGCCTTCCACCCCCATCATCAGAGGCTGGGTGACGTGGACAGGCTACTGACACAAGCCGTTTCTTTCTTTCTTTCTTTCTTTCTTTCTTTCTTTCTTTCTTTCTTTCTTTCTTTCTTTCTTTTTTTTTTTAGAGACACAGTCTTACTTTGTCGCTCTCGGTAGAGTGCCATAGTGTCACAGCTCACAGCAACCTCCAGCTGGGCTTAGGAGATTCTCTTGCCTCAGAGTAGCTGGGATGACAGGTGCCCACAACACCTGGCTATTTATTTATTTATTTATTTATTTTGAGACAGAGCCTCAAGCTGTCACCCTGGGTAGAGTGCTGTCTCATCACAGCTCACAGCAACCTCCAACTCTTGGGCTCAAGCAATTCTCCTGCCTCCACCTCCCAAGTAGCTGGGACCACAGGCACCCACCACAATGCTGGCTATTTTTTTCAGCCATCGTTGTTTGGCGGGCCCAGGCTGGATTTGAACCCGCCAGCTCAGGTGTATGTGGATGGCGCATTAGCCACTTGAACCACAGGTGCCGAGCCAGCCCGGCTATTTTTTGTTGCAGTTTGGCCGTGGCTGGGTTCGAACCCACCACCCTCCATATATGGGGCCTGTGCCCTACTCACTGAGCCCAACACAGCAGCAACGTAATGATCACACCTGTGGACTGCCACACCCAGGCGAGGTGGCTAGGAGGAAAGCCAGGCAGAGTGGGAAGCTGTGCTAGAATGCGGTAAACAAGGTCGGTGTTGCAATCCAGGGAGGTCAGGTCGAGGAAGAGAGGAAGATCGGAATGCAGGGTTGGGGCTCTAGGCAGAGGAGGGGAAGAGCACTGAGCCATGGAGGGACAGCCTGGAGTGGCTGGAATGGGAAACTGCAGGGAGGGGACTGGGAGGAGAGTAGACCTATTGGGTGAAGGTAGGGCGGGGGTAGAGGGGTTGGGGTGGGGCGGGTGAGGGAGGCCACCTGCTGTCTCCAAGGCCACAGACAAGGCAAGAACTCAGAGGTCAGAAGTACAAGGGATGAGTGGCAGGAGAATTAGTCATCCAGGCACCACCAGACTTTACAACTGCCTTTCCTAGACGACTCCCCCCCCCCCATTAGGACTCCCCTGCTATTACCTCCCAGCACGTCTGCCTGCCTCACCTCTAAGAACTGGAGCCCTTGGCTCCCTCCCACTCTCCACCTTCTCAAAGTAGAAACCTCCAGAGTCCGGATCCCCTTCCCTGGACAAAAGCTTTGCACAGGTGGAGTTGCTTCTGGGATCTAAGGTTCCATGGCTAAGATCATAAGTTACTGACTGGGACTTCTGTGTGCTGGGCACGACAGTCTGCTGGGCAAGTTCTACAAATTGCCTCATAGGATCCTCCCAACACCAGAAGGGAGATATTTTCCCATTTGACAGACAGCTGAGGCGCACCTGAGATGCATTTGAAGCCTGGTTTGGCAAACTTTATCCATTAGCCCCTACTTTAGGGACTGGGCTCAGAGCCTTAAAAGAGGGACAAAGTCCCAGGTCTGGTAGAGCTTTATATATATATACATATATATATATATATATATTTTTTTTTTTTTTTTTTTTTTTTTTTTTTGACACAGAGCCTCAAGCTGTCGCCCTGGGTAGAGTGCCATGGCATCACAGCTCACAGCAACCTCCAACTCCTGAGCTCAAGAATTCTCCTGCCTCCACCTCCCAAGTAGCTGGGACTACAGGCTCCCACCACAACACCTGGCTATTTTTTGGTTGCAGCCATCATTGTCGTTTGGCGGGCCCAGGCTGGATTTGAACCTCCCAGCTCAGGTGTATGTGTGTGTGGCTGGCGCCTTAGCCACTTGAGCCACAGGCACCGAGCCAGAGCTTAAAGTATTTGAGAGAGAAAGAGACAATCTAGGAAACAGGCAAATAGGAGAGTTCAGCTAGTGATCAAGAACATACAAAGATAATAGAGTAGCGGGGGCCTAGGGGAGTGCTACACTGGTTAGGGGGGTCAAGAGAGGCCCATGAAGAGGCCCTGCAGGCCCTAGGGGAAGGCCTGCCCGAGAGAACAGTGCACACAGGGGCCTGAGAGCAGCTGGGGCTTCCTTTCCAGGTCCTCAGTGGGCAGGGTAGCTGGTGCCCAGGGAAGAGGAGCTGAACTGCAAGAGATGAGGTGAAGGGAAGGGGAGGCAGGCCCAGAGTGCTTTAGCCTCAGACACCTTGAGAAAGAGCAGTGCTTGAAGCCACATGGAAGGTGTAGAAGCTGTTCTTCAGGCATCTGGGGTGAAGCTGGCAAGTGGCAGGGCAGAGGGAAGGGGAGGGAGTGCGTGAGAGGTGCAAGGGAAAGGAGATGGGAGATGTGGAAACCTGACCCAGTGAGGCCAGGGAAGGAGAATTGATGGGAAGGCAGGGTTTTGTTGTTGTTTGAGGCAGAGTTTCACACTGTTGCCAGGGCTAGAGTGCATCATAGCTCACAGCACCCTCAAACTCTTGGGCTCAAGAGATCCTCTTGCCTCAGCCACCCAAGTAGGTGGAATTGCAGGTGCCTGCCACAACACTCAGCTACTTTTAAAAAATTTTTAGTAGAGACAGGGTCTCCATCTTGCTCAGGCTGGTCTCAAACTCCTGAGCTCTGTGATCCACTTGCCACGGCCTCTCAGAGTGTTAGGATCACAGGTGTGAGCCACTGTGTTCAGCCAGGTTTTGGTTCTTTAAGACAGAGTCTCGCTCTGTTGCCCAGGCTACAGTGTTGTGGCATCAGCCTAGCTCATGGTAACCTCAAACTCCTGGGTTCAAGCAATCGTCCTACCTCAGCATCCCAAGTAGCGCCCAGATAATTTTTCTAGTTTTAATAGAAATGGGGTCTCATTCTTTCTCAGGCTGGTCTTGAATTCCTGAACTGAATAGATACTCCCAGTTCAGCCTCCCAAGACTGCTGGAATTATAGGTGTGAACTATCAAGCCTAGCCAGAGAGGCAGGTTTTGATCCTAAAACCCAAGCACTTTATCACTGACAGTGATTTTGTCTTTTTCTTATTTGCCTTTCATTGGCCAGGACGGAGGTGAACACACAGCAGGTATTCAAGAATTTCAATCATTTATTCAGTGGATATTTATTGAGAACCTGCTATGTGCCTGGCCCTGCCATAGGTACCAGGGATATACCAGTGAACATGGCAATGTAGGTCTCTTGGGGCTTACACTATAGAGGGAGAGGGGAGAAATAAATATGTGTATGGGCAAAAGGGAAAAGAGAATGGGGGGACTGTTTTAGATGTGGGGGGTCATGGTAGGTTTTTTTGATTAGGTAACATCTGAGCCCACACTTCAAAGGAGTAAGGTGGTAAGTCATAAAAGGAGTTTTGTTTTTTTTTTTTAAGAGATAGGGTCTTGCTATATTGCCCAGGCTGGTCTTTTACTCCTGAGCTCAATTAATCCTCTCCCTTCAGCCTCTCAAGTAGCTGGAGGCTATAGCTGACTCCCTTGAATGAGAATATCTTGAGGAATAATATTTCAAGCAGAGGAAGCAGCAAGTCTTTGGGAGTCAGAGTATGTTTGCTGATTTCACAGATCAGTACCTGTGTCCCTGCCATCAGATTTGGAACTCTTCCAGGAATGTGCCTGAATCTTCCTCATCAGACAAGAGTGGTCAGAAGGGTGTGTCACTTCCCACCTTTATATCATTCCTCTTTCCTTAACCCTGACCAGGCTTAAAATTGGGGTCAATAAGAGACAGGTATTGAATCTATCACAGTTTGGAGAAAAGGCAGAGAAAATCAAGAAACAGGAGGTTCTGTGCTGTCTCAGAGCCCACCGCCCACACCCACACTGTTTCTGGTTTTAACATCTGAGGTCCCACCCTGTCATCCAACCCTCTACTTCTGCCATGACTCTCACCACACTAGAACTCTCTACCTCTAGGACATTTCGTCTCCTAGGATTCGTTTGCTTTTCTCTCTGGGAGTGGGGAATACACTAAGGGAAGGGGTGCTGCTACTCCCTGCTCTGCCCCAAGCTCCTAAGACCAAGGAAGTACCCAGGAGGGTCTGAGATCTTAGAAATCTCAGCTCAAATTCCACCCAGACTCTGGCCCCATGTTCCTTGTCTTCTTATGAGCATATGATGATAGCACTAGAAAGTCACTTCCTCTTTATGATTCCTAAGTTATTTCTGCTTCTCCAGCTGTCTTGCTGACAAGACAGGTCACTCTAAATTCTACTGATTCAACCCTTTTCTATTCTTACCAACACAGCATAATAGGGAACATACCCTCAAACGCTCCTGACCACATACACGGAATCTTAGAAGGCCTACAATGGATGTAGATTACCCAGCCTGACAGTTCCTCCTGATTTTAATCCTAGACCCTAGCCTGGTAGGTGAAATGCTGCAACACAGAAAGTCCTTCCCACAGAGCATTCTGGGGCTAGGGTAAGGGACCTCCAACAGGGCCAGGTCTTTCTTTACCATGTGCACACCTCCTCTAGAGCCTACAACTGTAGAGGGAAGAGTGCTTGGTTTCTGGGACCCTTAAGAAGAAGGCAGGTGAGGACCATGCAGGGAAGATGTGAGAGCAGAGAGGGAATCAGCTGGTGGGGCCTGGACAGTTGCCCTTTACCTTAGCTTAGTGGTTCTCAAAGTCTAGCCTTTGAGAAGCACCAGACCAGAAGCACCGAGATCACCTGAGGCCCCATCCGGACCTATTCAGTCAGAAACTCTGGGGTGGGGCCCAGAAATCTGTGTTTTGACAAACCCTCCAGGCCAGGCACCTTGGCTCATGCTGTATAGCACTTTGGGAGGCTGAGGACAGTGGATTGCTTGAGCTCAGGAGTTCAAGACCAGCCTGAGTCAGAGCCTGAGCCAGGCTGAGACGCTGACTCTACTAAAAATAGAAAAATTAGCCAGGTGTTATGGCTAGCACCTATAGACCCAGTTACTTAGGAGGCTCAGGCAAGAGGATCACCTGAGCCCAAGAGTTTGAGGTTACTGTGAACTACACCACCATGTCATTCTACCCAGGGCCACTGCACTCTACCCAGGGTAACAGAGAGAAACTGTCTCAAAAAACAAAAAAACCCTTTAAACAAAAAAACAAACCCTCCAGGGCTTGGTGCCTATAGCTCAGTGGTAAGGGTGCTGGCCATACACACCAGGGCTGGTGGGTTCAAACCCTGCCCAGGCCTGCTAAACAATGACAACAACAACAAAAAGAGCCAGGTATTGTGGTGACTGCCTGTGGTCCCAGCTACTTGGGAGGCTGAGGCAAGAGGATTGTTTAGGCCCAAGAGTTTGAGGTTGCTATGAGCTGTGATGCCATAGCACTCTACTGAGGGTGACATAGTGAGGCTCTGTCTCAAAAACAAACAAAAACAAAACAGGGGATTCTGATGTAGCATGGTGACAAGAACTCAGACCCAGACTGGGGCTGCCAGTTAAGTGGAGTCCTGGCTGGCCAGGGGACTCTGAATGTGGAAGGCTGTGGCAAAGCTCTCTGTACCTGGGTGTCTCCTCTCCTTCCCATTTCTCAAGCCCCAGGACCAGGTCAAAGGAATTTACTAGGCCTTTCAAGCAGGGATGGAATTTAGTGAACATCTAAGTGGGGGATGCATAGACCATTGTGACTTCTGCTTTTTCTCACTCAGCGGGAAAACAAAGGTAAGTGCATTTGAATGTCTTTGGGTAAAGTCACAGGGGAGCTGCCCGCCAGAATGAGACGGATACTTTAACTTACCCCATTTAGAGGTCTTGTTTTACCTTAAGCAGGAACCCTCCCTGTTCCACCACACACTTCCCCATAACTGAAAAAGTGGCGAGAAGCTGTTTTGAAGGGAATTTTCCGATCCTGGACCTTCCTCTCATCTCTACCATTTTGGGGGGTGAGGACCTTTATTGCTGCCTCCTTAAGAACTCAGTTCCCATCAAAATGGAGAAATAATAATTACATTTGTTTGGCATATTTGCCTTTTGGGTAGATCCTGAAGGAAAGCAAAGTTTTAGGGTGACAAGGAGGATTAACCCCCAAAGGTTCTACTCCGTTCGCGCTTACCAAAGGCCCCCAGCAAGACCCTGACCTTTCGGGTCCTCAAACTGCAGCCGCGGGCCACATAAGGAGGTGTGATTGTATTGGTTCCCGTTTTGTTTTTTTTATTTGAAAATAAGATACGTGCAGTGTGCATAGGAATTTGTTCAGTTTTGTTTTTTTTTTTAACTATAGTTTGGCCCTCCAACGGTCTGAGGGACAGTGAATTGGCCCCCTGTTTAAAAGGTTTAAGGACGCCTGATAGTATCTCACCAAGCGAGGCTCGAAGAAGTGAATCAAGCAGCCCAAGGCCACACAGCGGGTGGGGAGGGTGGCAGAGCCTGGGTGCTCGCCTCCACCCTCTGGAACCTACTGCTTCCCCCCAGGATCCACTCAGTAAGCCGAGATTGGAATCGAAATCTGCCGAGGGTTGGGTCGCCTTCCCGGCCCTCGAGCAATCCGTGCCCTCCAAGGTTTGGGAGCGAAGGCGTGCCTCCGGATTCTCCTCTTTCGGACCCCAGGATCCCTCCCACTGCGTGCTGGATCCTCCCTCTGCTCTCGGGGGCTCCTCCCGGCCGCCCTCGCTGACTCAGCGTCTCTCGAGCCGCGGAGGGCGGCTGGGCGGCCGAGCCCGCCCCGCGGTTAATTGCCCGGCTTAGCACGCGGCCGCGCGCCGCGCCCCCGGGAAACGTCGGGAGCCGGCGGCCGGAGGAAGCGAGGCGGCAGCTCGCGGCCAACCCCGGCAGCATGACTGCCATCGCCGTGCAGGTAGCCCGGGGCCCGGCGGGCGCTAGTTGCGGGCGCTGCCCCACCGCTTGGGAGGAGGCAGGGAGGGTCGCACTCAGGGCGAGTTCCAGGCTCGGGCCGGGGGTGCGAGCGCCACATGTGCGCCAGCCCCCTGAAGCCAAGTTGCTGGGCGGGAAGAGACAAGGGGCGCCCGCCCCCCAGCGCCGCTTCTGCGGCGCGGACTTCTTCCTCTGTGTCTAAGGCTCCCAAACTTGCACGGGAGTTTTCCGCTCTTCTTTGGGGTCCCCAGCGACCTATCGGTTAGGTTCGCCATAGGTGTCCCTCCTTTTTAAGAAATAAGGCGCATCTGGGGTGTTGGGCGGGTAGAATCAACTTGCAAAGCGAGGCGTATGTAAGAGGATGCGTTTCTTGGGAAGCTAGAACTTTCTGGGAGCTGGGGCTGTTTTGGGGTGCTGGGCGTGGGGAGGACTCGTTGGGGCGGATGGACACCTCGAAGCAAAGAGTCTGGCGACCTGTATCCAGATCCCTTTAGGAGCCCGTATCCCCCACGTTTTGTTTCTCCTAGCGGGGTGCGAGGTGTTGGTATAGAAGCTACAAGTTCCTTTTCCCCTCGAGCCCGTAGCTCTCTAAAGGGAAATCAGTGGGTGGCGGGCGAGCTTCCTTCCCGAACACCATCCCGCCGCCTCCGGTCTGTCGCCCCGAGTGATTTTATAAAGATGGGTCCCTGTGCGCAGGGCTCCTCATATCCCTGACCTAGTCAGATCCTGTTTCGCCCATTTCGTAGGTGAGGTAACTGAGACTCAGAGAAGTAACCTACCCACCGTGGACAGCTGAATCGGAACTATGATTCAAACTCAGGACTTTGGCGCAAAATCCCGCTCGCTCCCTTCTGCCTTTCCCCAGTGGGAGAAACCCCACCCACAGGCCCCTCCCGCCCCCCCAACCTCTTTTAGGCAGGACCTATCCGATTGGGTTGGAGTAGGGACTTGGAGGCAGCAAGTTCCTTCTTTTTGTTCTGCGGCTTATCTTGAATGTGACCTGGCAGCCTCCTGGGACCGTTGTTTTGAAGGTGGGACCAGGTGTGGCTTCTCCCTTCATAGAGAAGGAAGAGAAACTTGGGAATGGGGAATCCAATGCTAAAGTAAAAGGAGCATAAGTTGCCAACAAGGTTAACTTTTAGCAGGGGAGAAGGTGGAGACTGGTAGCTAGGTGAGGACTTTGGGCTAGGGGCAGACACTGGCTCCAGGGAGGGAAGTCTTGCTAAGGACTGTTCTAAGAACTGTGGGGTGATTAACTCTTCATCTCCACAGTAACCATAACTTGCTGGAGGTCAAACACGGGTACAAAAGGTACAAAGCAAGCTCTGGGGTCATGCAGGGAGGGGTGGGCCACACCAAGCCGGAAAGGCGGTGGGGGGGGGGGGGCGCTAAAAGGAACAAAAGAACAGAGGCAGACCTACTCATTAGGAGGCTGCTGGAGAAGTTTCTGGATGTTGATGTTGGCACTGGCAGGGCCTGGGCAGAGTGGGTGGTGAGGGGAGCTAGTATGGGAAACTGTGGGTAATGAGTAGAAAGGAACGCGGGGAGTCTACTTGGGGTGCTATTGGTTAAGGGAAGCTGGTGAGGCCCTGGGTTACAGAGGAGGGAGGACAAGACCATGGCTTTGGACTCAGTATCCCAGTGCTGTTGAGTGACTCTGTTTGTTCTATAGGTCATGGAAATCTTTCCAGGTTAGAAATGAAAAAGGGAAACCCTTGCTTTTTACTTTTTAAGCAGAGGAAGTCAAGGTCCAAATGAATTTAAGTGATTGCCCAAAGTCACCCTGCTGGAGGCCTGCAGGACTGGGACAGTCCTGCCCAGCTGCCCTCCTGGAGCTTATGCTAAACCCTGCATTACAGAAAGCTAGCTGTCCGTGGTGCCCCCTGCATGGGGGCGAGGTGTCCAGTGGTTAGGAACAGAAGCTCCAATGGGAGCTGCCCTGTGCATCTTTATATACATGATCTCATCTAATGCTTGGGACTTGTAGTGGTGGGCAGAGAGTTTAAATGAAGCCCTGCTTTGGGATGGGAGAAAGAGATGAAATGAGGTCAGCTGTTTTTACTTTCTGATCCTGACCTGATGTCTAAGGGCCTGGAGATTAAAGTCCAGTTTGTGCCCAGGACAGGCGGAGCTGAGGAAGGGACAGGATGTGCCTCTTTTCCAGATAGCCTGGTGTCTGGAGTTAAAAGTTTCTGGGTTCTGTGGTCCCATGACTTGTCCTCTCTGCATGTGGGCTCTGCCACCTGCCTTCATAGCTGTGGCTTTCCCACAGGTGTCACCAACTTCATTTTATTGATGAGAAACACGAAGGCCAAGAGGTTAAGGAATTGCCCAAGGACAAACACCTTTAATGGTTTATAGACTAGAAAGAGAGGTTTTGAAAGGTTGTTTCTTACCCGTAGATCCTTTTTTTCCATAATAAATGCAATACAGACTCTTGTGTCCGTCCCCCCCACCCCTCCCAGCACTTTACAGGGATCTGTGGTAGTTGAAATGAGGAAGGCAGCTCAGAGCCAGCTGCTCACCTTGCCCAGCCACCCCTCCTGGAAGCAAGGGCTCATAGTTTGGGAGCTAGTACATATTAGTTGACCAGATTCCACCTCCTGGATATTATATAATTGGCTGGGCAGCTGTCACGAGCTTTGTTGTGATTTAGATGAGCGATCTTGGGCAAGTCATCTGCCCGCAGCATGGTTTCCCTCTTTTTTTTCTTTTTTTTCTTTTCTTTCTTTTCTTTCTTTTTTCTTATTTTTTTTTTTTTTTTTTTTTTTTTTTGCAGTTTTTG
>CAUYPK010039589.1:0-19826 GCA_963574355.1 Loris lydekkerianus | reverse complement strand
AGCTCACCCCCGACTTGTACACTAATTCCCTACACTACTCTATTCCGATCTGGAGGTGAGAGAGGAGAAGTGTCAGAAGTGACAGGTGTCTAGGACGGGGAGCGGGAGGTGAGAGAGGAGAAGTGTCAGAAGTGACAGGTGTGTAGGACGGGGAGCGGGAGGTGTGAGAGGAGAAGTGTCAGAAGTGACAGGTGTCTAGGACGGGGAGCGGGAGGTGTGAGAGGAGAAGTGTCAGAAGTGACAGGTGTCTAGGATGGGGAGCGGGAGGTGTGAGAGGAGAAGTGTCAGAAGTGACAGGTGTCTAGGACGGGGAGCAGGAGGTGTGAGAGAAGTGTCAGAAGTGACAGGGGCGTGTAAGCAGAGACTTGCAGTAATCTAATTTAAGATACTGGCCGTGTTTTTTTCCCCCGAACTTTGTGGTAGCTTCATGATTGTGCTTTATTTATTCATTTGTCATTCATTACTTTACAAGTATGCTCACTGTTACCTTTGCTAAATGTCACAATAAAAAAAGGTTAAAATAAACTAAAGAAAGGCAGCATGCGGGGCTCCTGTTGCTCAAAGGAGTAGGGTGCCGGCCCCATATTCAGGAGGTGGTAGGAGGTTCAAACCCAGCCCCAGCCAAAACCTGCAAAAAAAAAAAAAATCCTGTCTCTCCAATTCTGAGAGAGTCAGATTTGAGAAATTTCCCCATCTCCTGGTTTGGCCCTATGCAGAATAAACTCTTTCTCTGCTGTTAAAAAAAAAAAAAAAAAAAAAAAAAAAAAAAAGGAAAAAAGAAAGAAAGAAAGCCCGCATGTTTTGGGTCTGGTGGAGGGCGTCTCTAGATCTGCTTTGAAGTGGAACCAGCATGTCTATCAGGAGGTGGGCATCCTCATGAGATTAAGTGAAGAAGGTAAACCACATCTTTTTGTTTATAACTTTTTGTTTATGTTTCTGGAGGAAGATGTGAAAGATTAACTGGGGTGATATCAAGTGACTAAAGGGCAAAAGATATTATTTAATTTTATTCATAATTTATGTTAATTATTTTCACAACAATGGCCAACAAAAGCAATAGCTATGTTATGAACTCATTTACAGATAGTATCAAAAGTCCTAATTTCAGCCTTTTATAAAGGTTCAACAGCTTTATATGACAACGAACCCCATTTTGGGTAGTTTTAGGGAGGGAAGTAAATTATCTTGCTTTTATTTTTTTTTAACCACCATGAAAATTACCTTTCTTAAAAACTCATATTTTCATCAATAAAAGGCTAAGTAAACTAAAAAAAAACAATCTCTAACCAAGCAGCTGTTGGTCAGCTACTCTGCTGCCCTTCTTAGTCACCCAGGACAATTCTAGCATAGATAGCTTATTGCTGCTGTTTAACAAAAACAATGGAAAACACCAAGAATCCAAATTACTATCAACATCACTGACAAGAAATAATCAGATTTCTGTTTTGAAGGCCAGGGGTTATACTATGAAAGGAATGGGAAATTTACAGAAATGAATTCCCCTAAAACTGGAAGTGATTAAATATCAGCTGTAGTAACCAAAACGCAGGCTTTGGACTTGGCGGAGCTGGCTCTAGGCCCAGCTCACACACATGGAGCCAAATTACTTAATTGCAGTGAGGGTCTTTATGTAAATTTCTTCACCAAACTCGTCAGCCAGTTTGAGCATTAAATGCAAAAAACAGAGTGACTATAGTGATACTCAAACTTTCTTTGCTTTCCACTTTTAGCATAGCATATTAGCTGACAGATATCTCATTGGCAGATGTTAAAGATTTAAGAGTATTCCATTCAAAATGAAAATCCATAATATTCTCCAAATTTAGGAATGCAGCTAATAAAAGCATATTTAAATGACATGTTTGGATTTCACACTTGAGATTAACAAAGGGATATTTCCATGCTGCTTCTGAATCATGTTGCTACCGGTGACCCTATGATAATAACGATTGCCACAAACTATTAACCTGAGAGAGAAAACACTATATCAAATATGTGAAATGTGTCTATGTGTAATTAATCCTCAACAGCTGCTTTCCAACTAGGGTGCTGGATTCCCAAAGAGCCAGGTAGGAAGGTGATGGTGGTCCAGTTTCAAACGGAGCCAACACCCCAAATGGATTTGCCAGCTGAGCTACATAACAAAAAAAGCTTTAAAACCATTGACCTCCTATTGCTATGATTTTGGTGGAGAGGAGGATGTGGAGTTGTGGGGGGAAGACAGTTCTATGAGAAAGAATGAAGGAAAAAGAAAAAGAAAATCTTCCTATTTACTGAATTCTAGACTTATTGTACTACCAGGTAAATTGGTTAGTTAAGTTACTAACCTGGAGGATAAGGAGTTTGACACAGTCTTATCAGCTGGTCTTCCTTTTGGTTTCTCTTATCCCTCATTTAACTAAATCTCTCCATACTTTTAATTCTATTAGCTTCATTATCTAGTCTTTCCCCTCATTATCAGGTAGTTGACAAGGCCTAGCAATTTCCCACTAGATTTACTTCCTTGAAAAAAATGGAACACTTCCAAACTGTATTATTCTTTGAAATTACTCTTGTCTTTCTTATTTTGTTTGTAAAAAGACAAGAAAATCTTGGCTCAATATGGGCTAGATTTTTACTTTTTCAGTTAATTAGAAAGGAGAAGAAAAGTTGGAGGAAAAAGGGAAGAACCAGTTCTTATACGAGGTTGCATATCCTATAGAGCACTCTCCTGTGCGTGATCTCACGGCATTCTTCTAACTATTTTAGGAAGTTGATGTTAACTTATCCTGACTGATAACTGAGGATGAAATTAGTACTAGTCGATCAGCAAATTTAAGGCCCAAGCTGAGTCACAGCTGCTTCCCCAAAGTGAGCAGGGATGCTGCCTGAAGTTTCTGTTTTATTAATCAGCAAGTCCCTTTGCATAAGCTTGGCCCACACCGTCAAATAACTCAGAGAGAACTTGGATCTACTGTGTCCCTTGGTTATGCGGGGGTAGGTGGCGAGTGAGGGAGGAAGACCAAGGTCGCTTTTGATATGACTACTAAAAAAAAAACTTTAACAGTTTGTTCTGGTTCAGACTGCATTTGACTGGTTAATCAGGTCTTCACTGATCACTCTGCTGGCTGTTATGGAGAACACACACAAACAGCTCGTGAGCCCTGAACATCAGGCTACTTTTAGTCAAAAGATACAGGTTGAGGGTCTCTCATCTGAAAATCTTAAGACTTTTTGGTAACCAACATGACACTCAAAGGAAATGCTCATTGGAGCATTTCAGATTCCAAATTTTTGGATTAGGGATCCTCAACTTGTAAGTATAATAAAAATATTCCAAAATCTCAAATTCAAAACACTTCTGGCCTCAGGCATTTTATTTATTTATTTATTTTTAATTAAAAGAATGTTTTCTTTGAGACAGAGTCTCCCTTTGTCACCCTTGGAAGAGATGCCATGGCATCATAGTGCATAGTAACCTCAAACTCTTGGGTTCAATTGATCCTCTTGCTTCAGCCTCTCAAGTAGCTGGGACTCCAGGTGCCCACCGCAGTGCCTGGCCATTTTTAGAGAAAGGGCCTGGATCTTGTTCAGGTTGGTCTCAAATTCCTGAGCTCAAGCAATTCACCTGCCTCAGCTTCCCAGAGTGCTGGGATTACAGGCGTGAGCCACACGGCCTGGCCGTGGTCCTAAGCATTTTAGATCTGTACTGGGAAAATGAGTTTACAGGTGGGAGAGTTGGCTCATTCTACCCTGAGTGCTCCCTAGAAACTCCAACCAAAGACCCCCTCTTCTGGTGACTGAGCAGAGGAAGAAAGCTACCCATCTCAGCAAAAGTTTTATTAACTTGCTGCCCTCTAGAGTGGAAAGGCCTTGAGGACTGGAGCTATATTTCATGTATCCATGCTAAGTTGCTGTTTAATAAATGAGTACATGAAAAGACAACAACACAGAAAAGACTGTAGTCAAAGCAGAATTTCTTATGTAATAGACGATAATGTGAATTTATTTTTGGTGATAGTCTAAAAGCTTTAAATACTTTTACTTTAGTAGCTAAAGGGCAGGTACTCTGGCAGTGATGCTGGCAACTATTAACACTTAGTCTGCACAGTTCAAAGAGAATCTGTCAGGTGGTCTGTGGCTCTCGTCCATCCTGCTACTGTGATCCCGGGGGTGTTCCAAGCACTGCTGTAGTCTATTGTTTTCCCTTAGCATGCTTTAATCAGTGTCTTGATTTTCACTCTCATTGATAGTGAAAGGTTTGATAGAGTAGACGTAAAACTGGTTTTCTTATGTTAAGAAACTTTCATTGAAAGATAAAGATGGGCTCAGCACCCATAGCACAGTGGTTACAGCGCTGGCCACATGCAGCCGGGCTGGTGGGTTCAAACCTGGCCTGAGCCAGCTAAACAACAATGACAACTGCAACAAAAACAAAAAAAATAGCCGGGCACTATGGTGGGCACTTATAGTCCCAGCAACACGGGAGGCTGAGGCAAGAGAATCACTTAAGCCCAAGAGTTTGAGGTTGCTGTGAGCTGTGTTGCCACAGCACTCTATCCAGAGCAACATAGTGAGACTCTGCCTCAAAAAAAAAAAAAAAAAAAAAGATAAAGGTGATGACTGATTTATAGGGGCACCCGTTTTAAGAAACAAATCCCCTTATCCTTATTTCCCTAATACAGCCTTAATAGCCAACACTAATAATTGGCATTTTCTTTGTGAGCCCTGTTCCCTAAGTTGTATCTTTTTGATATATGTAAGAATTATGCTGAGAAGTTTCATTTAAAGACTATTCTTCTTCAACTGCACGTATGAAACATTTGACATTTTCTTGACTTAGTTGAAGCACTTTCTAGACAACTGGTTCTTTTTAACTTTTTAAAATTGAGGTAAAATTTATATAACATAAAATTAGCCATTTTAATGCATGTTTTGGTGGCAATTAGTATGTTCATAATGCTGTGCATACATCACCTCTATTGGTTCAGAATATTTTCATTAGCTCCGAAGGAGACGCTTATTACACTGCCCCTCCTCGAGTCCCTGACCCCCGCGCTGCTGTCTCCAGAGGCTTCTTGCACGAGGCTGACCACCTGGCTTCTTTCACCTGGCAGGGTAATTTCGAGGTCTATCCATGTTGTAGCACGTTGCTTTCAGTCAGTTCACTCAGGACTTGTTCAAAACCTTTTTTGTGGCCACTTCATGTCTTCCAATTTTGAAGATGATTTCTCACTTTACCTCGAATTCTATTTCTGTGTTTGCATCAGAAGGGTGTTTGGAACGATGAACACTTTGGTTTAATTATATCCCTTTGAATTTTATTATTGGTATTATATCGCATGTTCTTCTGGCCTTGGCATGTAATGCCTTTTTTTTTTTTTTACTTGATTAATTCATCAAGGATTCATGATTAATGTGCTGCTGATGAAAATGAAGAAACTAAAGTTCGGATGTATGTTGCTCAAGTTACTGTATATCTGTACATTTCTTTCTCATTTTAATGACAAAATAAGTTTTTGTAAATTAAAGATTAAACTTTACAACTTTTCCTGATTATCCTCATTGTTCATTTGTAAAATATACAGTATCAAAACTATTTTAACTGCATGGAGTTATTAAGACCTCCTTATATTAGAATTAATGTAATTAAAGCAATAAAACATATAAGGCTGTGAATAAACTGCTGAAGCTTTAAAGAGTTATATATTTTAATCATAATTTATGTGATTGGGCCTAGAAACTTATTCTAAATGTCTTTCCTTTAAAATAAAAATAAAATTCATAATCTTTATTAGAATCACTAATAAAAATAATTGTCGGTTTACAGTAACAACAAAGACACTCAGAAACAAAGTGATTAAGCAAGTGATAATTAAGAAAATAGATCGCATCTTCCTAAAATTAGCTATTCCAAAAAAAAAACCTTTTAGACCTTATTTTGCCTTCCAAAATGCTCTGTTAAAAAAAAACATAATCCAGATGATTAGAACTCACTATTTTTGCAGAAAATTATACAAAGCTTCAGAAAACAAGCCCATCCTATTAACCCTGAAAAGTGAAGGAAGAACCTCAAACTCTAAAGCAGCTAAAAGGTCATTTTGTCCAGTTCTTACTTTTTCAGACAAATCAGAGGTCACAACTATTGGCACTGGAGTGGAGTCCGCCATGCAATGCAGGATGTCCGGTTTCAATTTAAAGTCCTTCCTACCATACCCCAAGTGCCCATGTGCTCCTGAATTAGGAACAAACACACAAGCCTAAGAAATGATGTTAAGAGGCCAGCACATATACAATATTAACAGCAACAAAAGCTGACATCCCGGCACTGGTTATCAGAAGCGGGGTCCAACATTAACAACAGCTACTCACGCGGACTTCTAGCTACTCTCTATTACTTATGCCTCCAAGTACAATTGTTAAATATACATTCCAAAGTCCCATTCCTAAAGGGCAATAAAAACATTCAATCTTTACTTCAAAAACTAGTGAAAGTAACATTTGGGAGAAAGAAAAAAAAAAAACCCACAGGAAAAACACAGCATGTACCTCTAGACGGCGGGTGTCTGGGCTGGGAGTGACAGACTATCACTGCCCGAGGGGCCCTGGCCTGAGACAGCACTCTCCCTAAGTGACACGCTACTCTCCTTTCAGAAACTTGGGTGAAATTATGAGGAACAACTTGATTTTTCAAAATTATTCAAGGTTACAAATGTCCCTTAAAACAGCATTTCTAAGCAGACCTGTTATCAAGGAGATTCTGGACCTCAAACCCCAAGGGAAGTGTGTGGCTTTTAAAAAGGGTGGCCTTCTTGGAGAGGGAAAGCAAAGGAAGGAAAACACTCTTGAAGTTTCTTACCCCAGGAGAGCTCTTACTGCTATATATTTCCTATTAAAGGAGCATCTGAAAGGTTTCTCCAATAAATAACCCAGCTCAGCATAGCCCAGCTGAACACCTCGTTCTCTCTACAGAGTCCACGCACGCTGGGTCTCAGCTGGAGAGACAGAAGCACACAGCCCAGCTGGAGAGACAGAAGCACACAGCCCAGCAGCCTGGCCAGTCACCTCACCTTTGCAAGGCCGGCGAGTTGCTGAGCTTCTTTCTCCCTCACTGAGTTCTGAGTGAATTAAAAGGGGCAAGGACAGCGCATGACCATACACTGTTGCCTGCGAAAAACCAGTAGTGAATGCCCGCACTGTCCCCAACTGCGATACAGCAGCTCCCTGGACTCCCTCATTTGCCTCCCCTCAGACTCAGTGAGGAGACTGTCTATCTCCAGAGAGGCCTGGACAGCATAGTTGTCACCTGCATTTTAAAAGCAGCTGTGGACAAACAAGTCTCTGCTAAAATTGGTTCCAGTAATTATCAAAACTAGGCCAGGTGTGGTGGCTCACACCTGTAATCCCAGCGCTCTGGAAGGCCCCGGTGGGCAGATCACCTGTGCTCACAGGTTCAAGACCAGCCTCAGCTAGAGTGAAACCCCATCTCTAAAAATAGCCAGGTGTTGTGGTGGGTGCCTGTAGTCCCAGTTACCTGGGAGGCCGAGGCAAGAGAATCGCTTGAGCCCAAGAGTCCAAGGTTGCTGTGAGCTGTGATACCAGGACGACAAAGTGAGACTGTCTCAAAAAAAAAAAAGTTCAAAAATAAACATTCAAATCTTGTTGAAAAATATTCTAAAATGAACCCAAGGAAACACCTAACTTCCATTCCAGAAATACGAATTATGTGCCTATCATACATCAGGAATTCTGCCACACACAGGAAGTACAGTGGTTAACGGGAGGCAGCACCTGCCCTAGGGAGCCAGCATCCAGCTGCGAGGGCGAAGCACTGGGGCCAGGCACACAGTCCAGGGTCCTGCTAGTGCCTCTACATGCTGAGAGCCAGGCAAGGACTAGAGTGTGCTCTGACCAAGTATGCGGGGCAGACCCGCAGCCCAGCAGGTGAGGAGGAGGTGGTGGGTGGAGCTGGTGGTGTGTGATGAGGCCAGTGGGGTGGGTGGAGGAGGTGGACACGGTTGCGGACATGGTTGCAGGCCGGCAGGAGGATGGGGAGGGGCAGGGGACAGCCTTTCCATTCTGTGATGCATCTCAATGCTCCTTGTAGGAATGGCAATGTTCCTGTAATATTTACTAAAAAAAAAAAAAAAAAATCGGGCACATCCACCTATGCCTGCAGTTGTCACTGTTGTCACTCTTACTGACATTAAAACATATCTCTCTGGTGGGACATAGGTCAGCAGGCCACACTCAGAAAAGGAAGGCGAGGGTGGCCTGGTGGCACCTGTGAGGAAGGCAGAGGGGGGCAGGGAGGCGTGAGACCGGCCTTTGAGGGAAAGTGGATGCAGAGGCTGAGGGGTGGGGAGCTGGGATCAGACTTTCTAAGGAATGTCCGTTACCTGCCCATGGGATTGGTTAGTTTTCCTGCATGTTGCTGAGCTTGGCTTCTGATGTAAAATTTGTCAGCACTTAATCTGCTACCATAAAAACAAAAGCTGGCCTTCAAACCACTAATTGGCTTATTCTCTGAAATTCACTGACCTGCAGTGCTGTGGAAGCTGAGCAGGCAGCAGCCCTCTGGAGACCTCACTGCGGGGAAGGGGAGGCTAAATGGTTGTGTGTCCTCCCAGCCCAGCCCCAGGCCAGGCTCCCTCTCTCCAGGGCTCCTAAGTCCCACCGTCCTCTGTGCCCCACCAGGTGGCTGCACTGGGTCTGTGCTCTGTGTGTACAGTGGCCTGGTGTCACCTGCCTCACGAACGTCTGGGGGAGTCTCATCCTGTTTTCCACAGATGAAGTGGTGTGGTGCCCTGGATGTGTGTCACAGCTCTGAAGAGGGCTCTGTGCACACCTGTGCTCTGTTCTTCCCTCAGCTGTGGTGGGAGTTTCCCTGCCAGTCTATTGTAAGGGCAACGGGAAAGGGATTTCACTGCATGTGCAGTTTTATGAACTCTTCCTTTCTTCACTCAACTCGTAGGGACCTTAACTTCTTGGGAATCAATGCAAAATACCTAATAAGATTCAGACTTTATCTAACGGACTTTATGCCTTAGTATATGCTGGTTTAGGATAAATATTCCAAATCTAGCATAGCTCAAGGCCACAGCAGGTAGCCAGGGGCACGCACAAATAGATACTAACTAATATTTACTGCATAAATGAGTGAATTATCTTCCCAATAACCCGGCTTCTTTCCAATTTAAAGAGACTTGTCTTCCTGCCAGATCAAGATGTTTAAAGCATTGTTCTTATTTTTTCATGAAATCTTCTGAGATTAGTTAGCTAATTCCAGTCATTACCTGCTCTAGTACTTGTGCCCATCCTGTTTTTGGTTCAAATGAACAAAATTCAAAGATCACATCAGCTGCTTCCTTTGTCATTCTCAACAGTTAGAGCCTCTGTACACATTTCGCGCTGACAAAATGCTGTTTCTAAGATTTTCTCCAGTACTTTACTTTAAAAGGGCCTTTAAGGAAGTCTACTTAAAATAGCACCTATAAACTAGTAGTACTGTACACTTCAGGTTCAGGGATCAATGGTTTTTGTTTTAACAAGTTGGGAAATAAATAATAGTGGGATTTTTGAAGGAAAAGAGGTTCCCTGCCACCTGCCCCCGCCCCCCCAAAAAAATTCCATACCAATTATAGGTTAACATATTTCAGGAAATTTCTTTCCTTTTTCTCAATATTACCCTACCATATAAAAATAAAAGCATATAATAACCTGCAATAAAAAACATAAAGCTCACACACTGAATTATGACGCCAAAGCAATGTGACCTCTCGGCTTGTTTGACCTATTAAACTGCTGCACAGGCCACTTGGGAGCAGGTCAGGGGACACCGTCAGGAGAAAGTCACCAGCAAGGCAGCAGGAACATCTGGAGGGACAAAGTAGGGCACAGCTGTGGTCTGCCAGGATACCTGCATCATCAGCAGTGTTTTGAAAACTATAGTTTTAAACTTAAATCCAGGCTGGTTTTCTGACCCTTCTCACTCTGAGTAGTCAATGTAGACACTCAAATCCAAAACTACTGTCTTTCAGAGAAAAACAAGGTATGCCACTGTTTTTCTGTGAACCTCTGGACCAAAGCTGGTGGGGGCTGCTCCCTGAGCAGTGGCTCTGAGGTCCCTAATCCCCTTCAACAAAGCTGTTCAGCTCGCTATAATCATGGGCCATATGAAATCTGCTAGGCCAGATCTGAAAGTCTTTATGACTTAAGTTCAAACGTACAACTGTTGGTGGTGCCTGTAGCTCAGTGGGTAGGGTGTCGGCCACATACAGGCTAGCGTGTTGGAACCCAGCCTGGGACAGCTAAACAACAATGACAACTGCCTGTAGTCCCAGTTACTTGGGAGGCTGAGACAAGAGAATCACATAAGCCCAAGAGTTTGAGGTTGCTGTGAGCTGTGACGCCATAGCACTCTACCAAGGGCAACATAATGAGACTCTGTCTCAAAAAACAAACAAACAAGAAAACATAAAACGATCTTTCAATGGGGAAAAAGTCATTTTCTGTATTAGATATTAAAATTATAAAATTAATCATTTTAGGAAGAAGCATAATTTTTAAGGTTATGAGAAGTATTTTTGTTAAAGTTTTGAGAGTTGCTATGAAACATGATAATTTGGGAAAAAAAGAGAGACACTGTTGTGTTTACTGGGCCATGGGTGGATGACCGACAATGGGTGATGTCACTAATAGGCAATTATAACATCCAGCATTCCACAACTATTTAATAATTTGTTTTGAAGAAATATAGTTTCCAAAAGAACAAAAAGACAATCTAAATATTTATTTGGATGGTTGCATGTCAAAATAATGTTAAATATATGAAGTAAAATTAATCTAAAACTAAAAAGCACCAAATATCTAGTTACTTTAACATGGAAAGGGGTCCAGAAGTTTATCAGTCAATGAATTTTTTGGAATGTTTGGTGTATTTCCCCTGGAGATGTTGTAGATGGTAGCCAGGCTTCCAATGTGAACAACAAAAGCTAGGTTAATATTATGTGCAAGTGTGGCTAGAAAGCATAATAGGGAAAGAACAGGACTTTACAGAGCCCAGGACTCCAGCCCCAGGCCTGGCTGTGCTCCTCAACAGTCCTGTTTCCACACAACGGTTGTTCTGCAGTCTCTGGCCACCTGGAACACAGCAGGGCCCGTGACAGCCGCAGCCTTTCACGTCTGCAGTGGGCTCAGGTGGGTGGTTCAGTGTGGAGTATGCGTGGAAGAGCATACCCCGAAGCTGTCCAGGCGGACTTAACACCATCAGCCCAGTCTCACAGGCGGGCGGAGATGTCATCTTGCCCTAAGTGCTCTTAATCTTCAACATTGTGAACCTCAACTGTCTACAATGAATATTCTAATGAGGACAAAACTGGAATTCAGCCTTCATGAGGATAAAGTTCATGTGGCCTAATTAAGGTTTCCTCATATGTAGACACAATTTCCAAATATCTGGGCAAATCCTACCCCTCAAATCTACAAGGCAACTACATTGTAATGTAACTGCCTTTTTACTGACAGAAGGAAATGTTTGTTATGAAACACATCTATGTGGATCAAAAAAAAATTCTTATATCTACTCAGAGCTTACAGGGAGTATTGGTATAATATACACCTGCTGGAGAAACAAGCTTTTGACCTGAGCTATCGCTCACCAGTTCTGTGCCGCAGGTCAAAGAATCCAAACCCCAGGGAGAGCTGACTGCCTACTAAGTCATAAGAAATACATGATAAACATCACAATTTAGAAAGGTAAACCACAGGAGGATGCTATCACTAAATGCTTAAAAATCAAAATATCATACACTCATAAGTTTTTCTCCCTCAGATATTATGACTAGAATTAAACAAAACATCAACATCATGAGAACTAATGAAGAAGGAGCTATTACAGTAAGAGTGAGAAAACCCCCCACTCCCAGTTTATTCTGACCATGTGACTGGATTCTTGCAAATGTTTCCTCTTTTCCTAATTCATAGATTTAAGATGATTACTGGAGATGTAGCAGATACATTTGGGCTAGATCTTTGTACCATTCCACCTTTGTTTGTCTAAAACCACATCTAAGGTGAGCTGGTGTGAAACTGGGCAGAGAACAGAGCCTGCTGACTACGGAAAGCACAAAGATGCAACAACTTAAGAATTTTGTTTAAAGCTCATAAAAATCACAAAATGCCTTTTTACTAAATTAGATTTTTATTAATATCAAACTGTTATGCAAAGATGATTTATTGTTATTGTTAAGAAAACAGAAAAAAATCTTTAGAATTTAAACACATATGTATAACATTTTTATCATTTTTAATATGAGTTACTAAACCTGCATAATATTTTTGCTGACAATTATAATTTTTCCCCTAGAGGCACTTTGTGGGCTCAACCTCTGGCCTTTTTATCCTGATTTATTGTCATTAAAAATAAAATTAGAGGTGGGTGTGGTGACTCATGCCTGTATTCCTAGCACTCTGGAAGGTGGAGGCAGTTGGATTGCTTGAGCTCACAAGTTCAAGACCAGCCTAAGCAAGAGCAAGATCCCGTCTCTACTAAAAATAGAAAAACTGGCCAGGCGCCTGTAGTCCCAGCTACTTGTGAGGCTGAGACAAGAGGATCATCTGAGTTCAAGAGATTGAGTTTGCTATGAGCTATAATGATGCCATGACACTCTCTCCAGGGTGACAGATGAGACTCTGTCTCAAATAATTAAATAAAATAAGAGATGGAAGACTAATGAAAGAACCAGCCATTGTAGCAAACTGGATGCCATTTTGGCATTTCCTCGCCTTCCTCTGGCCGCCTTCCGTGGGATCTTCACTCCCTCCAGGCTGTAGGACTTCCCTTCCAATTGTCTTCCCTTCAAGAGGGCAGCCTCTAGGTGTACTTCACCAAACCTTCCATAGGTGTCTTGCACCAGAAGACAGACTCTGTAAAAAAACATTCACATCAGCTCATTCTTTGGTTTATTTTTGTAGAGATGAGATCTTGCTATGTTGCTAAGGCTAGTCTTAAACTCCTGGGCTCAAGCAATCCTTCTGCTTCAACCTCCCAAAGTGCTATGGTTACAAGCATGAGCCACCATGCTCAGGGCACATTTGTTCTTTGAGGAGGCAGTTTGGGTGGATAAAGAAATCAAGATTTCGGCTGGGCACAGTGGCTCATGCCTGTAATTCTAGCACTCTGGGAGGCCTAGGTGGGTGGACTGCCTTAGCTCAGGGGTTCAAGACCAACCTGAGCAATAGTGAGACCCTATTTCTACTGAAAATAGAGAAATCAGCTGGTGGTGGTGGTGCACACCTATAGTCCCAGCTACTTGGGAAGTTAAAGCAAGAGGATTGCTTGAGCCCAAGAGTTTAAGGTTGCTGTGAGCTATGGCACCATGCCACTCTAGCCTGGGGTAACACAGTAGGACTCTGTCTCAAAAAAAAAAAAAAAAAAAAGAATCAGGATTCCTTCTCTTTTACTGCAAATCCACTATAATCGTCTTCCTAAATAGATGATTCAGGGTAAATGAAGTTGGATTCAAGCACACACTTTTTGGATTTCTACATGCAGGTTATCATTATCTACAAAACATAGGAGATATAATCTCTTCTGGCATAAAACTAAACCCTAAGCCAAATGTGGCTGAAAAGCACATCAAGATGACCAGCCTCTTAAACCAAACACACTACCACTGCCCATAAACAGATGGTTCCTTTCCCCGTTTTTATCCTGTTTCCCATAAGAGGAAACATTTATATTCTGCATCGATGCTCAACGCCGAGAAAAGCTTCAGAGTAACACGATATGAGCAGCAGGAAGGGGCTTTCTCTGAGAAGGTGCATGTTTACGGACAAGCATATTGCAGCAGGGTAAATCACTGTCCCAACCTGCAGAAACACAGACGTGATAGATATCCAGTGACACGATGGAATTCCTCCAGTTTTTAAGTGCTATATTCATGAAAGTCTATTTATGACTGAATTCCCAATCCTGCCACCTCATAAATTCAGATAAATGAAGTTTTATTTGTCACAAAAGGACACAATCTCAAAAAATATTTTGTGGAGCCTGTTAGTCAGAAAACAATATCATAAAATAGACTATGGGACATAAAATTATATTAAAGATACAAATATAAAGGAAAGTACATGTTGAAAAAGAACAGATGACGAACAACGAACAGAGGAAAGCTAAATCTGAGGCCAGGAGCCTCAAGGACCGGCTTGGGAAAAGGGACAGGAACTTGAGGCTCCTTGATGGATTCTTCCAGACCCCCATGGTTTGCAAGAGAAGCAAAGATCTATTGCGTCTGAAAGAAAGTACCTTTCATTGGATTGCAGTTTGTCACAGAGTGAGGTCAAATAAAAATCATCACACACAAGGAAACAAACTATTATGTGGTGGAAAGTCTGAAGAAATAACAATAGACCAGCCGGGGACTTGAGATATTAGAATTAACAGATATGAAATATAGAATAACTATTTAAAAAAGGTAAAGTTCCCAACATAAAAATAGGAGACAAGAAACTAGACAAACTGAGTTGGAAGATTTAAAGAACAAAATAAAACCTTCAAAAAGAAAAAGAGATAATCTATTGCAATAAAGAGAAATCATTGAATGGGTGTAACAAATGGCTATATATAATTCTGGAGTGTGTATATAAAATCTAGGTTATAAATTTGAATAAATTATCTAGAAAGTAGCTTAAGAGCTGAGAGAGAAACACTAGAGAGAAGGGTGGAGAAATACACAGGACAAAATGAGAAGGTCTAAAGTATATCTAACAGGAATTCCAGAAAAAAAAAGATGGAGGAAAGAGAAGAGGTTAGGGCACAGACATAGGAACAGGATTCTCAAGGGATCTAAGATATAGGGAGAAAACCAGATACCACGCATAACAGCTATCGGAAACCCATTTGAATACACTACTGTAATAAAATAAGAGAATACCAAAGATGAGAAGATTTTAAAAGCAAGAAGCACAAAACGAGAAGTTTTAAAAAGACAGAATATTTACAAAGGAATACGAAACCAGTTTGTTGTATTTCAAATTGTATATAAACCCAGCATATTGTACCCCGTAAACACGTTATGGTACACAGCTATGAATCAATAAAAAAAGAATTCCGATGTGAAAAAAAGTTTTGATTTATATCAATCTTCTCAAGAGCGATGAATGAAGCTAGCAGACAGTGAAATGCTTTCAGAACTCTGACGCTATCATAGGACTGTGTACCAGCAAAGCCATTTTTAAGAATGATGGTGACGTTTTTAAACAAAGAAAAATCAAGAGCGTTTTCCACCTACAGAGCCTGAGGTATTTAATACGATTTATTAACTTACTAATTCTAAAATGATTTCTAAATGACGTACTTTAGGAAGAAGGAAATTATCCTGAAACGGAGATCAGAGCTACATGAAGGGCCAGTGAGCAAAAACATAAACAAATCAAACATGGTAGAGTAAAACACAACCCAAACTGCACTGGGCCATAAATTTATACAGATAAAAAAAAGGAGGGCGGCGCCTGTGGCTCACAGGGGTAGGGCGCTGGCCCCATATGCCAGAGGTGGTGGGTTCAAACCCAGCTCAGCCCAAAACTGCAAAGCAAAACAAAACAAAACAAAACAAAAAAACCCCACAAATAAAAAAAAGGAAATCACAGGGCAAAAAGGGATAATATTTTGAACTAGATGATGATAATACCACATGTTAGTTCTTAAGGCACTTATCACAAAATCTACAGCAAACCTCAATAAATTACCAAAATCTCTCAGGAGGCTGAACGTCAGACCTGCCCTTAGGAGACGCCCCAGGAGCCTCTACTGTGCTCCTGTCCGGGTGGGTGGGATGTGTGCCTGGGCACCGCACTCACTGTTAAATCTCTTGCCATGAAATCTGGGAGTCTCCCTTTACTTTCTACTGTATTGAGCAGAAATCTCCTATTTCCTACATCCCATATCTTTCTTTCTGTTTTTTTTTGTTTGTTTTTGTTTTTGAGACAGAGTCTCACTTTATCACCCTTGGTAGAGTGCTGTAGCGTCACTGCTCACAGCAACCTCCAACTCCTGGGCTTAGGCGATTCTCTTGCCTCAGCCTCCCGAGTAGCTGGGACCACAGGCGCTTGCCACAACGCCCGGCTATTCTTTGTTGCAGTTTGGCCGGGCCCAGGTTTGAACCTGTCACCTTTGGTATATGGGGCTGGCGCCCTACTCATTGAGCCACAGGCGCCGCCCCCATATCTTTCTTAGTTAACTTCAATTCAGTAAGTCATATCTAGCTAGCTTCCTGAAGAGGGGAGAATGGAAGGGACATTTTTTTCAAACCATTCATAGATTTCTACACTAGAACTAATTTTCCCACTCAAAGTTCTGTCACGTTTCCCCCCTTCTCTCCAAGAGCTGAAGTCTGCTTTAGTTTCCAGTATGCTACGTGAGAGGAGGAATGAAAGTATACATTTTTATGTTGAATTTATATTATCTTTGTCTATAGACCATTTAAAGGCCTCCTCGCCCACTAGTTCCTCCTCCCCTGACTTGCCTGGTTATTCTCTGTCTGAATAGGGAGGTCAAGGCAAGGTCACGGAGGGGACCAGGCTGCCTTTCCTGGGAGGAAGTCTTAGGCTCTTCTATACGGGGACAGGGCCCCAGCAGCCCTTTACCTGCCATACGTGACTCTGCGATGGCCTGCTTATCCTCTACTATTGTGCTTATTAACATATACAGAAGTCAAGATGAAGACAGAATTTCCAAGGATCCAAATGCCACTTCTCTCTTTTTGATTATGTTGAGAATGGAGGGTGGGAAACAGGTTAGCATCTTTGCCTTTAAGTTTGGTCTGACATTTCCCTAATTCTCAAATAAGCAACACTAGTTATGACTGTCACCCTTCACCTTGCCTCATTCACACCCAGCCACACACACTCAACCACCCTCTCCTTCCCTTGAAGCTGTGGTTCAGTGGCAGGCTGGCGCAGGCCCAAGGTGGAGTCATCACCACCACCAGTCCAGCTGGATCAAAACTGGGGCATCTCATAGACAGCCCAAACCAGGATTAGCTCATCAGCAGCCCCACTGAATTCCACCCACTTGTCAATGTTTCCTGCTCAGTGAAACACTTATCTCCTAAAATCACCTCTAGTGTGACAGGCCTGAGCAGAAATGGGCCCCATGATCAACTTGCTTTTCCTGAACCACCAGATATTTACCACAAACTCTATCATAGTCAGTGGAACACAAGCAGCTTCCCAGGGAGGCAGTATCATGGTAATACGCTGACTCTTGCAAAAGCTACCTACCTGTATGAGCTTGAATTTACTCATTTCAAAATAGGAAAAAGAGAACCTAACTTCTAGAGATGCTGTGAGCATTATAGTGATTCATTCTATATAGAGTTTGGCACAGTGATTAGTAGATACAGCTTTCTTTGAGGGAATATTTTGATCAATTTTTATAATAAAATTTTATAATTTCCTCCATATAATTCTTGTACATGTTTTGTTAGATTTCTGCTTAGACTGCTTGTGGTTTTGTGTGCTATTTTAAATGGTATTTTTGTTTGTCATTGTGTACAACGACACAATTGTATACAATTGACATGTATATGGAACTTTTGTAATCTATTGACTATCATATTTTATTATTTATAAGTCTTTTTATGTAGTTGTATCTAATCATTTCATAATTCCAATTTTGCTTCTTCCTTACCAATCTGTGTACTTTGTAATTATTTTCTTTCCTGACTGCCTTTTAGGACCTTTAGGGTAATACTAGAGAGAAGCCAGTGGCTTTCAACATCCTTATCTTGCTCTTGATTTTGAAGGAAATGCCTTCAATGTTTACAGTTAAGAATGTTTCCTATGGTGTATTTTGGTAGGTATAAACTATATCTACCTAATTGGTGGGACCACACCTACTTACAAGGGTACATGTGAAACTTACTAAATGTAGACTATAAATGTCTTAACAGAATAACTAAGAAAAGGCTATGTTAACCAGTTTGATGAAAATATTTCAAATTGTATATAAAACCAGTGCATGGTGCTCCATGATTGCATTAATGTGCACAGCTATGATTTAATAAAAAAAAAAACTATATCTACCATCTTCATCCATTTAGGGATTCCTAGTTTGCTAAGAAATTTTGTAAAGGGTACAAGTCAAATCTGTCAAGTAAATGAGGTGAAAGCTATGTTGATTGGTTTGATGTAACCATGTCAGATTGTATAAAAAATCAACATATTGTACCCCGCATATGCATAAATGTATTAATCATCTATGTGTATTTGACTTAATAAAAAAAAGACATTCACATTGCATACATTCATCCATTCAAATTGTATAGTTCTTCACTGGTGGAGAAGTAAGTGGCAAATAATTAAAAAATAAAAAGTGACCAAAATGGAAAGAAAATGAGTATTGGGTCTCATCTAATACATTTTCTGTATTAGTTGAAATGATTACAGTAGAACCTCCATCGTCGATCACCTCCCACACTGGTCACTTCCTTGAGCTGACCTAATCTCATGGACCAGACACGCACCACCTGTGCATCCCCACAGGCGACTTCCCTATGTGAACCAGTTTGTTACAGTCCTTTGGGTGGTCAAGTTATAGAGGTTCTACTGGTTATGTTTCTCTCTGTTTAATTTTGTTAATGTGGTAAATGGTCACAGATTCTTTCCAAGTGTTAAAATAATTTTTCACTTCTGATGTAAAAGCAAAGATCCTATGTGCCATGATTTATTTATGTTTATGAGTGACACTGACCTTTATTTCTCATTCTTTCAGGTAAGACTTAGATTTTCCTCTTCAGCTTCTCCTGTTAGTATCCTGATAGGGATTGGTGTGATTTTATTTTAAAACCTGGCTTCCTAGGGGTTGCCCCTAGGTCAGAGTAGCTTATCCATTATCCAGTGTGAACAGAGGTGGTGCTGAAGCTTTCACCCTTTGAGAAATCCTATGATTTCTCTCAAGTCTTCCCTGCAGGCTGCTCTGATTGCTCCTGAGAGGGTGTGGTCAGCTCTCCTGCATGGCCTTCCTGATCCCACGGTTTGTGATCCAAGAGGGCTCTTTTTGGCTATTGCTTTTCTCTGATTCTCTCTGCTAAAGTTATTGCTATAGTATCGTGTGGCTACAAGCACTGTCCAAATAGTTCTTTCCCAAGATCCCCATTATTCTCAACAATACCTCTGGGCATGGGATTCTCCTTCTCTGTTCCAAATAAAGTCAGCCTCTTAGGCAGTACTGGGCTCTTCTTCCTTACAATTTGCCTCCCCCCTAGGAAAAGCTCTGGGCATTTCATCTGGGAGACAGGAGAGTAGCCTTCTGCTGGAGTGACACCTTGCTCTCAGAAGGGCACTGCGGGGGGTAGTGCTGGTCTTCTGCAGCCTAAAGCCTCTGACGGAGGCAAGCTGGGGTGGGACTATCAGGTCAGTGGTCTTGGCCACCACACTTGGTGGGTGATGAGGGTGCTGGTGGCCAGGCCTGCCAGAGGTGAAATGGACCCTAGATTGGGGGCATGGCAGAGGGGGCCATTCTTTTTTTTTTTTTACAAAGATAGCAAAAAGTTTATTTCTCATTATGCTAAAGTTAGGCCATGTCTTACATCCATTTGGCCTTAGGGATTGTCTTGTTCATATGTAGACTTTTTTTTCTTTTTCTTTTTTTTTTTTATTATAGATAAAAATATGCACCATAGATGTGGCCCGACCCATTACTCTCCCTCTACCCAAACCTCCCCCCTCCCTTCCCCTTCCTTGGTCCTTTCCCCATAGTCTTGTGGTATAGTTGGGTTATAGCCTTCATGTGAAAGCTATAGTTTAGCTTCATAGTAGGGCTGAGTACATTGGATACTTTTTCT
>CAUYPK010039588.1:0-15866 GCA_963574355.1 Loris lydekkerianus | reverse complement strand
TAGTCAACAGGATTTTTTCCTTCTCCTTCCTCAGAAACAAGGGCTTTACCTTGCTCTCTCAAATAGGAACTCATACACTCACACATTGTTTTCAAACCATTTGGCACACGACTAAATAATTTGTACATGCAAGCAAGGTCTTCTTTCCATTTTTCAACATATGTACTAGCCCAAAGTTCTCCATTTCTACTATAGTCTTCATGTGCTTGGAAATGAATTCCCCCTCACCCACCTTTACAATTGGCTCCTCCGTTGATTTGTCAAGGTGCATCACCCGTTCTATTTCTTCGTTAATTCTAGCTTCTACTTTCTTTACATACACTGAAGCACTGTTTTCTGCTAAAAATTTCTGGCTTTCCATTTGAAAAAATTCTGCAGACATTTCCAAAAAAGGAGCCTCAAAATCTTCTTCATAGACTGATCTTCCTTCAAGACCTAAAATCATTAACATCTGGCAAGAATTTCTTATTGCACCCCTGTCTACAACTTCTTTCCTCTCTATCACAATCATATCCAAGAGAGTTTGCTGGACACGATCCCTAATACACCCATAACATACAACTTGATCTCGAAAAATAATTAATCCCAAATTGTAGACATTCTCCACACTATTTTGTTGTACATATTCTCGGTCCATGTACATTAGTATGTCTCTAATCATCACCATAGCTGATTGATGATCATTCCGAGCTTGATTTAGTGTTTGAAGAAAGTTGTTACTCAATGAATTTAGTACATCTTCTGGCACCTTCACAGTGGAGAATCTGGCGGACACCAAGTGATCAAAGTTAACATCACCAATAATGGGATAAACTGACATCAAGTGCCTCCTGATGTGATGCACTGAGGACACAACATCACTTACGGATTATTCCTTATTTATGACATGTTCCGTAACAACATCCCTTAGTCCAGTGTAGAGATTTTCTCTATGTTTATGCAAAACCATCATATATGCATTTCTATAGAGCTCCTCAAAACTAAGACCACTGTTATTCTTACGCTGGATTTCTTGAATTGCATTTTTCAGAAGGTCCCAAATGCTGTTAATGTATTTTTCATCCATGGTCATCAGAAAGGCCCCGATCAGCATCTCAGAGTCCTTCCGGCTGCCTGTGCCTTTGCTCAAATTCAACATGGTGCTCGTCCCCTCCCCGGCGGAGGCTTCAGGTCGCACTTCGAGGCGCCAGTGTCACATTTAAGGCGGGCGGACGCTGGGGGCGGTGGCAGCGCGGCCCCGGCCAGGCTCGAAGCTGGCCGCCCCAGGGGACTCGGCTGAGGGGCTCTGCGGGGTCCCCTCACGCCAGCTCGGCTCCCTTTACCGCGCTCCTCCGCGATGGCGACCGCAAGGGACAAACATCCCACTGCGCAGGCCGCACATCCTCCTCCTCCGCCCCGGCGAGACCAATAAATTTATCTTTTAACAAGTAGGAATTATTGATGGTTCTTCAAAAAGTCATTAAACCAAGGTTTTAAAGAGTGTCTGGTACAGTGAAAGGGATTAAGAGACGAGGGGAGCCTGTCTGGATCCCAGGGAAGTCCTGGGGAGGGGTCACCAGTGCTCAAAGGATGAACGCAAGGTAAGACCGCTGACCAGGGGAAGGAAGAAGGGAAGGCCGTACAGACCACTGCAAAGAAGCTTCCTGCATCAGGACTCTTCGCGGGTTTGCCCTAATTCCTTGTTATTAGTGGGCTAAATAAATGAGATGTCCTAATACACTACTGTGCTTTCCTGAGCTATCAAGCCTACCTGGAAACCAGTTTTTGCCCCACCTGTGTGTGCACAGCCTCCCAACACGTGGCAGGATCAGAAGCCCAGGCCTTAGTCCTACAGGATGTGCAAAACTTTGTCAGGCTTGTGACAACAAACCCAGGTGTTAGCTTGCCCTGTGCCCACTGCTGCTTTCACATCAAACCTTCTGCAGTTGGAAGCTGCCAACGTGCCTCTGAGTATTTACCCCCAAGTATCCATCAAATCCACCTTGTTCCAAACACTTGCCATCTCTTCCAAGAGGAGCAACTTGAAAATTCAAACCCTATTATTTCAAAAACATTCAGCCCTGCAGGAAAACTTAGATATGGAAGGTGTAAATCAAATCTCCTTGTTTTAAGTGCCCCTTCATTTAAAATTCCTTCCCCGGGTCTTGATAATATGTATGTGTGTCAAGTTTATTTTAAAAGCATTTCACACGAATTGAACTAGAACCTTTTATTTGACTATGTAACTATATTTTGTGCAAAATTCTGTGAAAGAATCTTTTTGTGTGAGCAGAAAGGTTCTAAGTTGGAAAGGCAGAACTCTGTGGTTATTAAATCTCATATGATGAAATGCAATAAATGAGTTCACTAGCTGACTTCAACCTCACCTGATCGCAAAGCTTACCTCTGAGGCTTTAGCATCCTTTTTCACGGTCTCAATTTAAGGAAAAATTACTTGAGTACTCTACTTTCTGAATTGCCAAATTAAGTGTATTTTTTCTCTGATTCAGATAAAGGCAAATAAAATTTGGGAGACTCCAAATGTTCTAGCTTCTTAATGCAGTGGACCAAAAGTATTTAATTAAGAAATACACCTTAATTAGCATCATGCAATCTTAAATTAAGACATAAGGACCCTTGTGACTATTTTCTCAATGTTGTTTTAACATAACTAGAAGTCTTTAACATCTGTCTTGTTTACTTTCCTGTAGTTTTCAAAGAGGATAATTTATCTTTAATTTTTTCCTTTCTGAAAAATTTCCCATATGTCCTAGTATTTCTTCTTGTTTAATTCCCAGAAGAGCCTACTAAATGTTTCCCCATTTTAATAATTCCCCAACTGAGCCTACAAGTGCATTCTGATCACAGAGAAATTAGTTCACAGCATTCTCCTCCAATGTAATGTGCCTTATTAATGTTTTTATTAACTGAAGCTGATGCAGAGATCATTTTCTGGCTTGGTTCCAAGATTCCTTTTCTAGCTCTCCAGAGGAAAAGCAGTTGCTGAATTTTCATGTAAGAAATGCATTCGTTTTTTGTTGTTGTTGTTTGTTTGTAGTTTTTTGGCCGGAGCCAGGCTTGAACCCACCACCCCCAGTATATGGGGCCAACGCCCTACTCTTTGAGCCACAGCACCACCCAGAAATCCATTCTTAAGGCAAGAAATGTGGGGGTTTTTTTCCAATTCTCTAATCCAATATGATTTAATTATGAAAGTACAGATAAAAGCTTCAGATTCTAGGAAGTATTCAGTCCATTATCTCACACAGATCATTAAAAGTAAAACCAAGATAAATAATTTGGAGCTGAGATATTTGGGTTTTAGGTTTTCCAGAAGGTTCTTCCTAATCAACAAATCCAAATTATTTTTAATGAACATTTGGTACAAGAACCTAATGTATCAGATCTCCTACAGGGCATTAAAAACACAAAAAAGAGGTTGGTTGGGGCAGAGCAAGATGGCAGATTAGAAATAGCTCCTTACTAGCCACTCAAAGTGAGATAGGGGAACTAGACTCCAGCCACCTCTGACTAGGGAACTTACACAGGGACATCACTCCAAGGGCACAGTGAAGCAGGAGTGGACTCCAGGAGTGGACAAAGAGGTCTGGAGCTGGGGAGTTGGAACAGAATGCAAGTGCTTGCACACGAGCAGAGGCTGGCCAACCAGCCCGCATGCGGTCTAGGGAAGGAAAGGGCTGTCCTGCAGCTTATTGATTTTGGACTAAACAGCTCCAGTGGGGCAGTTTAAACTGCTTAAATGAGTCAGGGGACTCAAACAGTGTCCAGTGGTCAAGACTAAATACTGGACAGTTTGGCTGCTAACTGGACAGCACCAGTGGGAAGTCTGTGTGGGAGGAACAGGTCACAGGGTCCTAGTGTATGGCTGGCTCTGATGTGCTTGCTGAGCTCAGGCAACTATCCTTGGGGTGAGCTGAGCAGACTGTGCACCTCCAGTAAGGTCATGTTGTCAAAGGGCACTGTTTGACATGCCTCCTAAGGAAGCTGGCAAGAGCTTTAGGACTCTAATCACATGGTGACTGGATGCTGATTAAGCAACCAAGAGCTGATTGAGAGCAAATAAGTTAGGAAGATAGGACCCAATCTCCTCTGCAACTAGAAAATGGCCTACAGCCCTCATTTTATATACAGGAAAAGCGATGTGTGTGTTCCCCATCTCCTAACACCACAGCGCCACCTGGTGTCCAGGTGATACACTACAATATAAATACAATATATGTATTTATATTTATATAAACATATTTATATTTCTTCCATTTTTTGCTCCTATTCACAAGTTTCTTCTCAGGTTCCTTTTTTTATTCTTTCCTTGGTCATTGTGGTCATTGGTTGTTGTTGTCTTTGGCTTTTCTTTTTTGGTCTGGTTGTATTTTTACATTTTCATTTTTACTTTCTTTAATAACAAGGGCTCCTCCATTTTTATTATGGTTTTTCAGCCCCTATTATTCTTTCCTCCTTTTTTACTTCTTTCCTTTTTTCTCTCTTTTGGTAGACATTCTTCTACTTTTCTCATCTTTCCCCCACAAATTTCCCATATAATAGCTAGGATGTTCCTTTTTTTCTTTATCTTATATAATTGTCTTTTATATTATTTTTATTTATTTTTTTCTTTGATCTGACTGCTGTGGGGTCATGGCATTGGTCAGGCTGCGGTGGGGGGGTGGTTTCAAGGTATTGGTCTAGCTCAGGGATGTCACAAGCTCCAATCTAGGGTGTCCTGGCTTTGGCATTTGGAAAGATGGTGTTGGCAGGTCTTCAATGTAACATACTGCTGGGGGGGGGGTCTTTTCTTTTTCTTCTATATTTGGCAGAGACAGAGTCTTGCTTTTGCCAGGCCCACCCACCCTGGCCTCAAAAAGCTTAGATTTGCAGGTGTGGTCACAGCACCCTGCTGAACAACACCATTTCTCCTGTCACACTCTCTTTCTCTTTCGATCTTTCTCTCTTTCTCTTCAATTATTGTCATTTGCCCCAATGTTCTTTTTTTTTTTCTTTCTTCATCTTTTTCTTTTCTTTCTCCCTTCTTGCTCTTTAGGCTTCTCCTTCTTTTGGCCTTATAACAAAAGGCCACTTCAACACCTAACCTCTTAGACAAGGTAATTTATTAGTGATAATGAACAACTAGGGGGAAGAAGTGAAGAAGAAGAAAATGAGGAAAATTCTGGCAACATGAAAAACAAGAAGACACCAACACCCCCACCCCACCCCAGGGACCATGAGGCAGCTACTGCAGATGATTCCATCCATAAAGAAGTAATGGAAAAAGACAGAAAGGGGATTTAAAATACGGATGATAAGACAAAAAAAGGGAATTAACAAGAAAATGAATAAACAGAACTAATAAATAGATGAAAGATATGAAGAATATAGAAAGGATATGGCAGAGCTTAAGGAATTAAGAGTCAATCGGTGAACTTAACAATGCAGTAGAAGGTATTAATAACAAATTAGACCATGAAGAAGAAAGACACTCAGTGCTAGAGGATAAAGCTCTTGAGCTAATCCAGGTAGTTAAAGAGGTAGAAAAGAAGAAAGATAAAGTACAATATTCACTCAGAGAATTATGGGATTTCACAAAGCATTCAAACATACGAATTACAGACCTCCCTAAAAGGGAAGAAGAATTTCCTAAAGGAATGAAAGCCCTACTGGAGGATAGCATAAATGAACATTTCCCAAGTTTCACTTAAGATTCTGAAACATTCCTTTTAGAAGGGTATTGAACCCTGGGTTGTCTCAACACAAACAGAGCATCTCCAACACACATTGTAATGAAACTATTCAAAGTCCAGACAAAAGAGAAAATTTTGCAAGTACCCAGTGTTATCACAGTGACAGCGGACTGTTCAGCTGAAACTTTCCAAGCCAGAAGAATGGTCATCTACTTTTAACCTTCTTAAACAAAATAATGGTCAGCTCAGAATTCTGTATCCTACTAAACTAAGCTTCAAACTCAATGGAGAATATTCAAATCTTTTACTGATATGTAAACATTGAAGAAATTAACAACAAGACCAGCACTACAGGAAATTTTTAGACCTATTCTCCACACTGACAACCACATGGACCACCAGAAAAATAAAGGACACTCAGAAACTAAAGGACAAAACCTGGCTTCGACAATGGCACAAAGGACAAAACTAAGTAACCGGTCTTTCACAAAATAAGATGACTACAACTCCACTATACTTATCAATTCTCTCGATAAACGTCAAGATATTGAATTCCCCACCGAAGAGGCTCAGGCTGGCCAATTGGATTAAAAAGCACAAGTCATCTATATATTATATGCTGTCTCCGAGAAACACATCTCACCTTCAAGGATAAAACAAGAATCACGGTAAAGGGATGGAAAACAGTATTTCAGGCAAATAGAAATCAGAAGAAAGGAGGAGTCACAATCTTATTTTCATATACAAGTGGATTTAAAGCCACTAAAGTTTAGAAAGATAAAGATGGTCACTTCATTCTGGTCAAAGGAACAATACAATAAAAGGAAATGTCAATTCTAAATATTTATGCACCCAGTGTAAATGCTCCCAGATTTAAGAAACAGACCTTAATTGGTCTAAGCAATGTGATATCCTATAACACCATAATAGCTAAAAACTTTAACACCACTCTAATAGTACTGGACAAATCCACTAAACAGAAACTAATCAAAGATACAAGGTACTTATATGTGACCCCAGAACAAATGGGCTTAATAGTCATATATGGAACACACCACCCCAAAGCTAAAGAATGTATGTTCTTCTCCTTTTTTTTTTTTTGAGACAGATTCTCACTATGTCACTGTCAGTAGAGTGCTGTGGCAACACAGCTCATAGCAACCTCAAACTCTTGGGCTTAAGCAATTCTCTTGCCTCAGCCTCCCAAGTAGCTGAGACTACAGGCACTCACCACAACACCTGGCTATTTTTTTGTTGAAGTTGTCATTGTTATTTTTGACAGCCCCAGACCCTGTTCGAACCCACCAACCCCAGTGTATATGGCTGGTGCCCTAATCACTGAGCTACGGGCACCAAGCCAATATATGTTCTATTGGCCCATAGAACTTACTTAAAAATAGATCATAAGACCGAGGATACAAATCAAACCTCAACAAAATTAAAATAACTGAAATTATACCTGGACCAGATGGCTTTACACTACAATTCTATCAAAACTTCAAAGAAGAGCTAGTACCTAGAACAGTGTCATTTGGACACTGTTCCAAAACATTGAGAAGGAAGAACATCCCCAACATTTTCTATGAAGCAAACATCACCCTGATACAAAGACTAGGAAGGGACCCAAGTGAAAAGGATAACTACAGACCAATTTCTCTAATAAATATGGATGCAAAAATATTCAACAAAACCTTAGCCAATAGATTACAGCTATCCATTTAAAAAACTATACATCACAATCAAGTCAGCTTAATCCCAGGGATACAAGGTTGTTTTAACAATATCCAAATCCATAAATATAACTCACAATATCAGTAGAAGCAAAAACAAAGACCATATGATCCTTTCAATAGATGCAGAAAAAGCATTCAATAAAATTCAGCATCCTTTTCTAATAAGAACATTTAAGAATATAGGCATAGGTGGTACATTTCTTAAGCTGATTGAAGCCATCTATGACAAACCCACAACTACTATCATATTGAATGGAGTAAAACTGAAAGCTTTTCCACTTAAAACTGGAACCAGACAAAAATGTCTTCTATCACCAATACTATTCAACATAGTGCTACAAGTTCTAACCAATGTAATCACACAAGAGAAGGATTTAAAGGGCATCTAAATGAGGACAGAGGTGGTCAACTTCTTGCTTTTCAATGATGATATGATCTTATACTTAGAGAACCCCAGTAATTAAACCATAAGACTCCTGGAAGTGATCAAGAACTATAGTAACATCTCAGGGTATAAAATCAATGCCCACAAATTAGTAACCTTTGTATATGACAATACCCAAGTTGAGAAACTAATCAAAGATACAATTCCCTTCACAGTAGCTTAAAGTAAATTAAATACCTAGGAATATACCTAACAAAAGAGGTGAAGGACTTCTATAAAGAGAATTATGAAATCCTAAAAAAAGAAATAGCAGAAGAAATTAACAAATAGAAGAGCACACCGTGCTCCTGGCTAGGAAGAATCAACATCGTTAAAATACCTATACTTACCAAAGAAATCTAAAGATTCAATGCAATCCCTAGTAAGATACCAACATCATACTTTGAAGAACTGGAAAAAATGTTCTTCATTTCACATGGAACCAGAAAAAAACCTGTATTGCCAAGGCAATGTTTAGTAATAAAACCAAAGCCAGACGCATCTCCCTACCAGACTTTATTATGCTATATTACACGTCCACAGAGATCAAAACAGCAGGGCATTGGCACAAAAATAGAGACAGACATTTGGAACAGCATAGAAAGCCAAGAGATGAAACCAGTCTCTTATCACCATCTGATCTTTGATAAACCAAACAAAAGCATACAATGGGGAAAAGATTCCCTCTTCAATAAGTGGTGCTGGAAGAAACAGATAACCACATTTAAAAGTCTGAAACTAAACCTACAACTTTCACCACTTACAAAAATTGATTCAAGGGCAGCGCCTGTGGCTCAGTGAGTAGGGAGTTGGCCCCATATAGCAAGGGTGGCGGGGTCAAACACAGCCTGGGCCAAACTACAACAAAAAAGTAGCTGGGAGTTGTGGCAGGCGCCTGTAGGCCAGCTACTCGGGAGGCTGAGGCAAGAGAATTGCCTAAGCCCAAAAGCTGGAGGTTGCTGTGAGCTGTGATGCCATAGTACTCTATGGAGGGTGACAAAGTGAGACTCTGTCTCTTAAAAAAAAAAAAAAATTGATTCAAGAGGGATAAAATATTTAAATCTAAGGCACGAAAAGATAAAAATCCTGGAATAAAGTGTCAGAAAACTCTTGAGGATGTTGACCTGGGGAAAGATTTTATGAAAAAGACTTCAGTGGCAATTTGGACAACCAAAAAAATAAACAAATGGGATTTAATTAAACTGAAAAGTTTCTGCATAGCTAAGGACACAACAATTAAAGCAAATAGACAAACTGCAGAATGGGAAAAGATATTTGCATATTATGAATCTGACAAAGGCTTGATAACTAGGATCTATACAGAACTCAAATTAATCAACAAAAAAGAGCAAACAATTCCATATATCACTGGGTAAGAGACACGAACAGAAACTTCTCTGAAGAAGATAGACAAATGGCTAACAAACACATGAAAAAATATTCATCCTCCCTGATCATCAGAGGAATGCAAATCAAAACCACCCTGAGATATCACCTAACCCCTGTAAGAATAGCCCATTTTACAAAGTCCCAAAATTGCAGATGCTAGCATGGATTTGGAGAGAGGGGAATACTTTTACACTGTGTTGCAAACTAACACACCCTCTTTGTAAAGAAGTATGGAGAATCCTGAAGGAAATCAAATTATATCTCCCATTTGACCCTGCAATCCCACTACTAGGCATCTACAAGGAAGAAAAAAAATTATTTTATCATAAGGACATATGTACTACCTTGTTTATCACAGCTCGATTTACAATTGCCAAAATGGGGAAACAACCTAAATGCCCATCAATTCAAGAATGGATTAACAAACTGATACCACAGTTATTGCATGTATAGCATGGAATAGTATTCAGACACAAAAAAGATGTATTAACCTGGATGGACTTGAAACACATTCTTCTCGGTAAAGTATGACAAGAATGGAGAAGCAAATATCCAATGTACTCAATACTAATATGAAGCCAGTAGACGATCTAATTCACACCTACAAAAGGAGAAAAATTCATTTCAATTCAAGTTGGGGGGAGGTGGAATGAGAGAGAGAGGAAAGGGTGGGGTCGGCAGGCTCCCACTTAATGGGAACAATGCTGGAGTGTATGGCACACCTTTTGGGTGTGAGACATAATTACAAGAGGGACTCTGCCCAACAAATTCAAATATTGGGACTTGATTGTTTGTACCTTCACATTAACCTGAAATTAAAAGAAAAAATTGCAGCTTGGCACCCATAGCACAGTGGTTAGGGCACCAGCCACATACACCAGAGCTGGTGGGTTTGAAGCTGGCCCAGGCCTGCTAAACAACAATGACAACTACAACAAAAAAAAAGCCAGGTGTTGTGGAAGGCGCCTGTAGTCCCAGCTACTTGGGAGGCTGAGGCAAGAGAATCACTTAAGCCCAAGAGTTTGAGGTTGCTGTGAGCTGTGACACCACAGCACTCTATCCAGGGTGAATAGTGAGACTCTGTCTCAAAAAATAATAATAATAAAAAACAAAAGATTTTCAAACCAGGATCCTAAAACATTTGAGAATGCTATATCCAGTGCTGCAGCTGGAAGTAAGATTTAAAAAACACACCTTGGTTCTCTGACCTTGGGGAAGCAACCAGCCAGTGGCAGATGGATTCAAGTTCCATAAATGTCTCCCGTGGCTGGGCGCCTGTAGCTCACTGGTTAGGGCACCAGCTACGTGCACCAGGGCTGATGGGTTCGAACCCGGCGCAGGCCTGCTAAACAACAACAAGAGCAGCAGAAATAGCCGGGCATTGTGACAGGCATCCCAGCTACTAGGGAGGCTGAGGCAGGAGAATCTCTTGAGCCCTGGAGTTTGAGATTGCTGTGAGATATGATGCCACAGCACTCTACAGAGGGCAACAGTGTGAGACTCTGTCTTGATTAAGAAAAAAAGAAAGAAAAATATTTAATAAATGTCTCCCAGCTGTCTATATAATGTGATGGTTGTTTTCATTCTTTGGCAGGAGCTATCAAAGACTTTATAAAGCCACTTAACTATTTGGAAATGTTTTAATTAATCAATCACTCTGTGAGAAGTCAATCACCTGATTTTCATTTGATTCAGAAACTAACATAATCCAAGTATTGGCCTAATATTTCTAAGGTCTGCTTACTTCTATAGTGTAGAAATGCTCAAAATTCATTCTAAAAACAAAAAAAAAGTTTATATATTGGTTTTATATTAGTGTATATATATATATAAAAACATATGGCCAACTTGGCACCTGTAGCTCAGCTGCTAGAGTGCCAGCCACATACATAGGAGTTGACGGGTTCAAACCCAGCTCAGGCCGGCTAACCAACACTGACAACGACAAAAAAAAAAAAAAAAAAAAAAAGCTGGGCGTTGTGGTGGGTGCCTGTAGTCCCAGCTACTTGGGAGGCTGAGCCAAGAGAATCGCTTAAGCCCAAGAGTTTGAGGTTGCTGTGAGCTGTGACACCACAGCACTATAGCCAGGGGGATAGCTTGAGACTCTGTCTCAAAATAATAATAATAATAATAATAACCATATGCCCACAAGAAAGAAAAAATACAAATATACTCTAGAAAAGGAGAAAAGAGAGGAGAGGAAGAGGAGGGAGGGTGATGGGTGTCTCACCTAACATGCACCATGTGAGAGTGTTCAGCATGCCCCCAGGTGAAGACTCAACTACAACTTAGACTTGACCTCAGAACTGAAAACAATGTAACCTAAACATCTGTACTCATATTCATTTGTAATAAAAAAGGAAGGGAGGGAAGGAGGGAGGGAGGGACGGAGGAAGGGAGCTAAAAAAAGTTTAAATGTTAGATTATGTTTCAGAAAAACCTAATCTCAAAATGCTCCCCCAACTTTATGATCAGAAGGCACGCTATAATTAGTTGCTTACTAAAAGCTTGTAGATGTTAAAACTAACTTCTTTGGAGTGAGTAGAAACAGAGAAAGTTAAAATTGGATGAATTTCTACTACCTGCCATGTTATTTAAATAATTATTTAAAAATTAGTGTTGTCATTAAACTGAAAAGCTTCTGTACAGCTAAGGAGACAACAACCAAAGCAAATAGACAACCTACACAATGGGAAAGGATATTTGCATATTTTGAATCAGACAAAAGCTTGATAACTAGGATCTATAGAGAACTCAAATTAATGCACATGAAAAAAGCCAACAATCTCATATATCAATGGGCAAGAGACATGAATAGAACATTCTCTAAAGAAGACAGATGAATGGCTAATATATGAAAAAATGTTCATCATCCCTATATATTAGATAAATGCAAATCAAAACCACCCTGAGATACCATCTAACCCCAGCGAGAATGGCCCACATCACAAAATCTCAAAACTGCAGATGCTGGCATGGATGTAGAGACAAGGGAACACTTTTACACTGCTGGTGGGACTGTAAACTAGTACAACCTTTCTGGAAGGAAGTATGGAGAACCCTCAAAGAATTCATGCTAGACCTCCCATTTGATCCTGCAATCCCATTACTGGGCATCTACCCAGAAGGAAAAAAATCCTTTTATTATAAGGACACTTGTAATAAAACTTGTACTAGACTGTTTATTGCAGCTCAATTTACAGTCACCAAAATGTGGAAACAGCCTAAATTTCCACCAATCCAGGAATGGATTAACAAGTTGTTGTATATATATACCATGGAATACCATTCAGCGATTTTAAAAAATTGAGACTTTACATCCTTCGTATTAACCTGGATGGAAGTGGAAGACATTATTCTTAGTAAAGCATCACAAGAATGGAGAAGCATGAATCCTATGTACTCAACTTGGCTAGGAGGACAAGTAACGACACTTCAGGTCATGGGGGGGAGGAAACGCAGAGAGGGGGAAGGAGAGAGGAGGGTGAGGCCTTGGTGTGGACCACACCTTCTGGGGGCAAGACATGATTGTAAGATGGACTTTACCTAACAAATGCAATCAGTGTAACCTGGCTTATTGTACCCTCAATGAATCCCCAACAATTAAAAAAAAAAAAAAAAAGGAATCAATGAGGGATTTTTTCCATACATACATTCAGTTGTTCCAACATCATTTGTTGAACAAATTTTCCATTTACCATTCAATTCCTTTGGTGCCTTGGTAAAAAATCAACTGACCACTAAAGTGTGGATATATTTCTGGACTTTCTGTTCTATAACTTTGAACTATTTATTTATTCTTATGCTACTATCATACTGTCTTAATCACTATAACTGTATGTAGTGCATATTGAGGTCAGACAATGTAAGTCCTCTAATTTTGCTCAACATTGTTTTGGCTGTCCTAGGTTTAATACCTTCCAAAAAAAAGTTCAGAATACACTGTGAATTTCCTTTTTCTAAAAACATCTTATGAAAAAATAAAATAAAAGTCTTATGAGGTTTCCATTTGGATTTTATTAATAGCTAAATTAAGAAAAAATTGATATTTTAACTATATTGATTCTTCCAACATATAAATTAGATACATCACTCACTCCATTTATTTAGGTATTCTTTAATTTTTCTTAACATTTTATAGTTATTTTTGTTATTTATTCTTAAAGAGTTCATAATTTCATGCTATTATAAATGTTATCTTTATTTCGATTTCCAATTGTTTGCTTCAAGTATTACTATATAGAAAATTGATGTGTATTGCAATCATAACTTAAATTCACTTATGAGTTTGAGTAGTTGCTTTACAGATTCCATAAAGTTTTCTGATGTCATCTCTAAGTAGAAATAGTACTTCATTTCCAATCTTTATAACTTTTACTTGTTTTTTCTTTCTGTTTTCACTAGCCTCCAATACACTGTTCTATAGAGCTGATGAGAGTGAACATCCTTCAGTTGTTCCTAATCTTTATAAAGTCATTCAGTATTTCCCTGTTAAACAGGGTGTTGGCTGCAGACACATAGATGCCCTTTTCAGACTGAAGACATTCCTCTATACCTAGTTTGCTGAGATAACTTAATAGCAAAATGAGTATTAAACTATATCAGGTGGTTTATCTGCATGGTTGTAAATAATCATAAGATATTTTTTCTTTATTCTGTTAATATGGTAAATTGCTATAGAAAATGTCATCCTGAAATACATGATAATTGGTCATGATATATTTTATACATTCTATATATTGAATTCCATTTCCATTTACTTATGCTTCTGCATGTATTTCTTCATTTATGTTCATGAAGCATATTAGTTAATAATTTTATGATTTATAGAGTATTAGTCAGATTTTGGTGTGAGGTTATCTTGATCTCACAAAACAAAATAAGAACTGTTTCCCCTTTCCTAATGTTCTCAAAGAGTTTGGGTAAGTTTGATATTATTCTTTTAAAAAATATTAGATAAACAGCTTGGTGCCCATGGCACAGTGGTTCCAGTGACAGCCACATACGCCAAGGCTGATGGGTTCAAAACTGGTCTGGACCAGCTAAACAACAAGGACAACTCCAACAAAAAATAGCTGGGTGCTGTGGCTGGCGCCTGTAGTCCCAGCTACTTGGGAGGCTGAGGCAAGAGAATCGCTTAAGCCCAGGAGTTGGAGGTTGCTGTGAGCTGTTGATGTTATAGCACTCTACTGAGGGTGACACAGTGAGAATCCATATCAAAAAAAAAAAAAAAATGAATAGAGATTAAAGATGGCAGCCAAGTAACAGCTTCCCTGCAACTGGTCACGGCGAGTCTGGGGAGACAAGACACAAGGCATCTCAGGCCAGTGGGATCTGCCTATGATCATCCTTTTGAGGATACAGGGATCCAGCAAGGGACTTCTGGACCCCAGGAGGAGGACAAAAACAGTGGAAAACTGGCAAGTGGCTGCGTGTGTTCGATCAACCTAATCACGCCCACAACTGTGAGAACAACCAGCAGTGACACAGCAAACCAGAAAGGCCTTACCTGTGAACATTTTTGGTGTTCTTGGACTTGGCGCTCAGTTGAGCTGCCTTGGGGAGAGCTAGAGCAGGAGTGTGGAGAACTCTGGGCATTATCTGGGGCCCCAGACTGAGCCACTGAGCTGGGCACAGGAAGCCATTGTGAAAGAAATGCTCAGGCAAGCTCTGCCCTCAGGGTCCCAGAGCAAGGATCAGGCAGGACAAACTAACCTACTAACTGGGCAGCCTAAAGGCAGGGACTGAACTGCCTTACAGCCTTAATCCTTAGAGGCAGAGTGAGACAGTTTTGGCACACTAGAGCCTTGGGCTGTTGCCCTGGTTAGAGTGCCGTGACGTCACAGTTCATAGCAACCTCAAACTCTTGGGTTTGGCACTGCCCAGACCTCCATAAGAGCTGTGCAGCAACCCCCGACTGGTGACCCACACCCACCAGGCCTCCACACTCCTTGACCAGGAACTGCGAAAGCCACACAACCCTGCATCCTCCCTCCTGTGTCCTCCTAGCCTCCACACTAGCACATTCATCTGGCCAGGGAGTCTGGTAGCTGTGTGCCCTCTGGAGCCCTCCCTGCCTCTGCACAGAGCTCTTCTCCTAGCCAAAGAACTGCTGGAGCCTTGGGTTCTCTGTGCCAAAGTCACTGGGTGCCAGACACTCCAAGAACTGTGCGTGCCACCCCCAGCCCTGTTGCTGGGTCTGGGTGTGTCACACCCCAAAGCTGCTTACACAACCAGAACTCCCTAGCTAGAGCAGCCCCAGAGGAACTACACAGGGTCACTCCCCACAAAGATACAGCAACACTAGAGTGATCCTGCTGGGGTCTAATCTTGGAGAGACACCTCCTCAACTCTGAGGACAGCCAGAGGCAATGATGAAAAACAATCATGAGGCAAAATCAACAGAAAAACTCTGGCAATAAGAATAATCAGAGTAGATCAACTCCCCCAAGGATCAATGGGGAAGACACATTACAAGACCCCATGCAGAAACAAATAGCTGAGATGTCAGAAATTGAATTCCGGATCTGGATAGCAAATAAGATCGAATTAGAATTCCAAAAGTTATCTCAAGAATTCAACGAATTCAAAGACCAAATGACCAAAGATTTTGACACATTGAGACAAGAAGTTGCATCCCTCAAAGAT